>JAZHYW010052494.1:0-30497 GCA_037355805.1 Ixodes ricinus
GTAGTTAAAACGATGAATCCGGTTCACTCCACGAGTGATATAGATACGGTTCCTTCAGCGAGGGGTATGGATGCGGTTCTTTCCATGAGAATGACCGTATCGGAGGGCGCCGACGTACTCTGACAGGCAGAGTACAGAAAGGGGTGACAAAAAAAAAACACGAAGATCCATTTGTTGATTTTTAGGGAATCCGTTAGCATGAACCTTGGAGACGCCACACACGTCCCTCTTCGGGAAACGCTAACACTGACCCGGTGACAAAACCAAATATAGGCAGCAAAAAAAGAGAAAAAAGGAAGCAAGGGAAAATTTTAGAAGAGAAAAGTGAAGGGGCCAGTGTTAGTGTTTCGCAAATGGGGACGTGTTTGGCGTTTTCGTGGATCATGCTAACGAATTCCCTAAGAATCCACCAATGAACCTTTCTTGATTTGTTTGCCAGGTTTAAATATATTTTACCGAGTCATTGTATTAATACTTTGTTTGCTTTTCTTAATACCAGTGAAATATTTGTCTACTAGATAAATCTGTGTTTTTATATATATGTTCTCTAAGAAAACACACGACCTTGATTTCTTAAAATATTTATTATAAATTCATACTAAATTTGCCATACTCGTATTCGGAAGAGAAAAGCAAATTACATTTCCAGATCGTTTTTAACAGGAACATTGAACCCGCAAGCAAAGTTATGAAATTCGAACACCTCTGTCAAAAACACGTAGGGTTTTTTATTCGGATTGAGACAGCGAGATACCTACGCATTTATTTTTTTACCTTATTTAATTAAAATTGTTTTTGACGACATGGCATATACCGCGTGAAAAAACAGCGCTATATGTCAGAAAGTTCACACATGTTTAGTTAAAAAAATTACAAAAGGAACCGGGAAGGAAGGCGGGATTTTTAAGGATGCTGTGCGTCACAGCTTTGATTTGCACTCAGTCCCAAACTATTAGCAACCAATCCTCAATGCGTTTTCGGAGAGTATATGCAACATTGTTTTATGCAGCATTCAAAGTTATGCGTATTATTTATAGCGTAGAATTTTGTAAAATTTCTCTTAGATGCCTCTGCAAAATTTTGGCCAAAACTTTCAATAGTCTCGTAAAGTTGTTTTTAGAGTGTCACAGATGCATAATGTCATTTTCTTTAAAAAATATAACATATAATGTTTGTATTTTTTGTTTTTATTGAGAAAAGCACCATGTGAAAGTATAGGTTCTCAACTTTTTTCAAGTTGAGTCAAGAGGTCATATACGATTTTGACCCCTCAAGGGGTCAAGACCGTATGTGCAGCATGGTTTGGTGCACAGTCATCCGGGGAACCTACACTAGTGAAGCGGAGGTTATTTTATTTATAGCTCTAGTTTGTGACTAAAACCGACTTCGCCGTCCAGTTGGCAAGGTCGGCAAACATTGGCAAATGAAGCTGAATGTTCTGGACTCTACTGTCAAATCTCTCATCCTTTGGTCGACAGTTGGAGTAGGTACTTTATTTAATCGTAAAAAGACGAATGCTTTTATCTTGTAAGCACCGTGCTTTGTTTGCGCAATGGTAAAAGCAAACAAAGCACGGTGCCGACGATCACAATGTACCTTGAGAGTATGTACAAATTTTTAGGCTATTGCACCGAACCTTTCATACACTCTTGTGGAAGGAATATTAAAAGCCTCAATATACACTCTCCGATTCACTTTTCGTAGCGTGGCACTGAAGTAAAGAAGACGTGCAAGACAACATTTTTTGATCGACCTTCTAAAACGCATTACGCGAGATTAAGTGCAAAAAAATCAATTTGTACTTAGATCTCCTGATGAAATCGTTATATGAAAAATTGCGTTTTAAGAAATAAGCGGACGCTAATTCCAGTGTCAATCTCCCAAACACGCGACGCCATGTCAAGCGACGCCACGTCCTCATTTTGTTGCAGTTTTCTTTAAGCTTTCACAGCTAGCCAAGTCTTCTCGAAGCGTCTCGGAGTCTTCCCTCCTGCTTCTTTAGTTTTATTTTCTTTCCTTCGCTGTTTTTATTTATATTTTACTGTCTCATTGTGTCGCCGGCGGACCTCGAGGCGCAAGGTTTTCGCAGCCGACCCACTCTCTCATGCCGTGGCACTCTGTTGCACGCTTTACTTTTCAAGGCGATATCGAAGTTAACTTTCATGACAATGAAATTCTACATAAAAATATATGTGAAGAACTGCAGTAAGGTGACACGACAATCCTCGCGGAGGTGAAAAAGTCCAAGCGTCGGGCTTTATTCGCTCACGGACAACGCGCATAATTAATTATTTTGCTGCAAACCTGGTCGGGATCCCTATTCACATATATCATTATCTCCAGAACCAGGCGCATTTCTATATTCAGTGACCGTTTAAGAAATACAGGGCCCGGCTTATCATGTTCATGTTTTGGCAATCGTTCATCGGAGATCTCATCGGCTAACGCCACTGTCTATAATCGTCTTCGGAGCGATCATAATATGCTCGGGACTTGACGGTCCTTGCGTTCCTTGCAAGCGTCTATAGTGCACCATACTCGATAACGGACACCTTAGCCGCAGGGTCGATCCAGTTGAACCATCCGAGCGTTCTGCTTGTCCGATAACAGGGGCCATGCTGACGATTGCCGGAAAAAAGTAGAGAACAGATGCACAACACGTATGCAGGGATCGCTGGAAAGTCGGCTGAAGTACGACTTCCAGGAAGGTGATAAGGGTCCCGAATTTATTTTAGGACGGTCGATACAAAATAGCCGTACTCTAAACCTCAATTTAGAAAACAAACAAAAAGCTTGCAGCCTTTTTACTTTGGTGAAGAAGGAAGAGCAGCGGAGTCGTAGCTTCTGTTCTCGGCGGTGGGTTTCCAGGCGAGCGATCTTGTCTTCTTTCGCAGGGGAACCTGAAGCGCTCGACGCAGTGGAACTTTAGGCAATAGCGGCTTCGCGGCGGTTGCGGAACCATTCGCGCTACTGCGCACATCGCCGCTCGTACCGCTCCCGATCTTCTTCCTCCGAAGAAAGGTTGCCGAAATCTATGAGCGACGGCAGCAACCAGTTGCCTGGTTGGCACCGTCGCTCATAGATGGCGGTAGCTCTCCAGAGTTCCGTGTCACCATTTCCAATCCGGCGGACACGATCCTGGGGAAATTATCCCTTAACAGTTCCGCTCTGAAAATGGTTCGGTTTGCTTGTTTGCGAGCATTTCTTGTGAAGCTTGCCCGCCCTGGTTTGATTCGATCGCACACAGCCTCCATTTGTTTCCTAGAGATTTCAGAGCAACGACGCGGTTCTGACGCGAAAGGTGCGAGTTCCTGTACTTTGTGAATATTCAGTGACTATACGTGAATGTTTTATACTAATTTCTTCCACCTTTTAAACGGCAGAAAAGTAGACCAGGATGATTAATAAATGCTTTGTTGTCCGACGCTTTACGTCAATGTGTTTTCTCGTTGGTACTCACAACTCGTCGTTTTGTGATTGTCTTTGAGTCGTCCTCGTAATCGAGAGCGCTTCCAGCATCATGAACTTGAGTGAAAAACAATGAACAAAATCGTTCAAATTCACGCGCGCATCGCAATGGCGTCAGCGAGGCTTTGAGCGGCGAACTTTTATCGCCGAAATGCCCTCCGATGACTTTGGAGTCAATTTTCTGTTAGATATTGAACTTTGAGCATTGTTGAGCAGTTTTCAGTGGAGGAAGTTATAAAGCTCAATCCTCGTGTATTCTTACGTTTGAAACAACAACGCCTCTTGCCGTTACGAAACTCCAGATATTTATTTCAAATACGCAGTCAACAGAGAGGTGATATTTAGAATCGGTACTTTACCCGAAAGAAACTTTTCTTAGAAAAGAGTTGCGACGAAAGCATTCTATTCTAACTAATGTCTACCAACACCCACACTTCACAAAAAGAAACACATTGCATGTAGATCTTTACATTACCATACATGACCAAAAGCTGTAAAGTTTTTGACAAAAAAAAAACTGACAGGGCGCCGTGTAGGATTGAGAATTGGGAAGTAAGGGTGCCCTCACATTTTGCTTTATTCTAAATAGTGACATGTTCGTCACGATGTGTTTGAGGATAGATGTCTAACTTACACTTCAAACCAATAAAGTTCGAAGCACCCACGGAAGTAAGGTCGGCATATCGGTAATTTAGCTCCACATTGCCGTAAATATATATTTAGTTGAAATTTCAATTTGAAAATATTGTTTTCATGTCAAATTCGCACAAGTGTCAGACGCTGAAATAAATCAGTCATCCGCCTTAAGTCCCCATTGGGAACACATTTTTATGTTCCTCTCATTAAAAATCAAAGCTCTCATTAAAAATCAGAGCAAAAGAGCCCAAGAATGCACCAAACCTCGCCAGCCCGCCGTGTCGCTTCTGCACATTAAATTACATCTGCTACGACCACTGTCAATATGGCAAGGAAGCCTCTTCTGAAACGACGCGCAAGAAAACACAGAGAGTCGGCCTATAGCAGTCTGAAGCTAGCAACAGCTGACGCGATTTTCAGAACATTGTTTGCTAAAGTCAACACGACACCGCTAGCCATAGCTTGACACGCCAGTGTGGTGGTTGAGTCTGAGACCAGAAAGCGGTCGAATGCCGATGGCCTGGAAGTTCCTATGAGGCTTCGTGCAAGTTCGAGCCTGAGAATATATTCGCCGTCCGGAGTGGAGTGGAGCGAGGTGTAATCGCGCTTAGCGTGGTCTATTTGGAAGCCTGTTTGGAAGCTCCATTTTATTACAAGCCAGGGACATTAACACCCACACGGTTGACTTAAGCAAATGGAGATCTGAAAATACCGACAGCTCTTGCTGACTTGAGACTCAGCGTTCGCATCTGCGTTTCTCCAGCAGACGTTCCGTTGCCATGGTGACGGTGACCATAGCGGGCTTTAGTGTGAAACGAAACGGTTATGTGGCGGGATTAGGTGAGACTGCTTCGATTCTTTTGCCGTGCTCTTTAATGGGCGGAACGTGAAACAAAAAGCGTCTAATGTTTTTTGATGAGTCATTCACAAATATCATTATTGTTTTGACTATACGGCGGTCGTTTTCTTTTTTTACGCCGGAACCCGAAACACGGATCAAAGTATCAAACTACCACATGGTATTGCGAGGGCACCTGTTATATCTGAGACTCGTGTGTACGCGCTCGTTATTGTTTTATATGTGTTCGTGAATCGGGCCCAAAGAATTTCTGGGCTCTGTTATGCGCTTTGGTCGTTAAGCCCCATGAAGCATATTCGAAAATTTGAAATGTCGGAGGCCGACGGAGTTTTCATCGTCACTAATTAAACGCTATGTCAGGAATAAAACAAAACAAAACCGAAACAAGCGTTGATTTTATTAGAGCGAAATATTCTCATAGAGAGAAATAAAGGCTCCGAGCCGTTATTTCATCCTTTTTGGTCAGACCAAACTACGCAGTCTCGCATCTGAATGAGGCTTTTCTCGAGAGCCTCCTTGAACTTGGCTGAAGACGTCTCGGGACAGGATTTGATGCACGAGATAGTGAAGCGTGAGCGACTCTGGCCGGACATTATAGAGGACGTCGTAACCGTCCGAAATATAGGGGCCAAAGAAGAGTGGCAGAGTCGCATTGAGTGTACACCTAAGGAGAAAACAAGTCAGTTAATTAACTCACGACGTATGTATACTGGACAATAGGGCGAGCTTTGTGGCTATATCAGGTTTCACGTTACGTCCGACATACGTTTCGATGGATCCAGCCAATCAAGGTTTGCTAAAAGTGTATCGTCATGGCACTCGTATCTCTACGTTTGTTTGTCACCGGCTGAAAACATCACACAGACACTGATTGACTGCGCCGTAATCTTGCGCTTTTTGTGTGCGCTTGATTGGTTTAGGTGGTAATGGTAAGCGCATAAAAATGGCTAGCGCCATGACGTTGTAGTATTGGTGCTGACTGATTGGTTCCACCAGATCGTAGCGTTGGCGGCGGTTAGACTTAACCTGAAATGAACTTAACCAACAGGCAGTTTGCAAACGAGTCAGCACGTGCCCACACCTTGGGGGGGGGGCAACGCACATGCGCAGTAACCAAAGTCGCGTGAAATGAAGCTTTTACGCACGAGCCATGGCGAGAGCAGCGCCACCGCATCGGCATGACGACAGAGCGGCGCGTTGGTTTATATGCCTCAACTCCGAGGAAGACCGGTCACTCAACGGGGTCGATGCACCGTGAAGTTAACTTTGGAAGTGGAAGCTCTAATCTTTTGAAAGATTAGTTGCACGTGCGAGGAATCGCACGTGCAACTTAGCCTCGGTGGGCTTAGTATCTCGAAAGTGTTTAACGTAGAGTATTTGATGCCCAAAAATATTCCTTTGCCCCACGCGGCATGAGCCGTCGCAGGAGACAATACGAACGTCCCATTCTCGAAGGGAGAAGGCGCAGGTGAGGGGTGTTGGGTTAGGGGGACGGGTAGCGGAAGACGCTGCAAACATGACGTTTTTCTTTAATTTGACCCTGCAATTTGAAAGGTTCTGGTTCACGTAAGTCATCTCTAAAACAGCGTGGCATTTAAGATATTTTTCATTATTGCTAGTAATAATGACGTTAGTCTCGTTTTTATTCGAACCTTTTTACTTTTTCACTAGGAACTTACGTAATTATATTTTTCATGCGTGATGCGCCGTCTTCACGTACGTGTTCCCGAATAGATTGGAAAACATATATTGGTTTTGTTATTTAAATGGGAGCAAACTATTGATTGAGGCAACGCAACGTTAATTAGGATAACGTTATTATGAGTTACGATTATTCTACCATTCAACATCTCCGGGCCCAGTTACTTCGCAATAGAGGCGGTGACTAGTCAACGATCACCTGCTGTTTTAGGGCATAAATTTATGCCCTAAAGAGGCAGGGGATCGTGATCCAAATGAAAAAGAACCCAAGCAGCACGGATTTTGGCCAAGCGATGGCCAATGTCTGGCGATGGTCTTTTGGCCAGTGGCCAGAGAGTGGCCATTCATTGGCAATGCTTGGCCGATGGCTGATGGCCAGTGGCCATTGGCCAATGGCCAGACAAAGGCCAGTCACCGGCCAGTCTCTGGCCACTGTCTGGCCACTTGGCCAAGGACCATTGTCAGCCATTGGCCAATGATTGGCCAACTCTGTGCTGCTTGGGAATGCTCCCTTGTTTAAGTTTCGTGATCCAGAAAGTTCGCATTGAATGTCTCTTCACAAAAATACTGTGCTTAGATTTCTTCGTCGTTTCTTGGAGACGCGCTTCTAAGAAATACTATTGAGGGTTTCAAGTAAAGGGAACCGACTAAGCGTGATGTACAAGGACATCAGTCGCAGAGTATCTTTTGTATTGCTGTTCCAGGCAACACCACCGACGTACACAATTTTCACCTTCAGCGTATGTTTCACAAACAATAATAAATAGGAATTACAAAATAAGGAGCAGTGCAATTCAATTACGAAACCGAGTATTTTTCCTTAATCTTGGGGAGCGTTGATTGGAATGGATAACCAAAACAGTTCCATGCCAAATCACTTCTGTTGATTCCATCACAAAATCTTGGTAAGAAAAACGGTATTGTACGGAGAGCGGCATCCATGAATGCCTTCGCGTGCCACGCTTGGCAGTGTTTCATTGCGCTATCTGAGGGAAGCTGTTAGCTGCGTCGAACTACTGGGTGTATCAAGGAGTAGCCAGGCTCTTTAAATTGACCGCAAAATTCGGTTTCTTAACCTATCGCGCTGCGACTTTGTGCAGCGCTGCCCACAGATGGTGCATTTGTTTTTGTAAAATTTGCAAAGAGCGAACTTACCCAAGGAAAAAGTAAAGAAAGAAAAAGGCTTAGCTCCTATGGAAATGCAGCGAAGCCAAAGGTCTTCAAACAATACGGTGCCGTTTCGCACGGGAGACAAGAGATGGCGCAAGCGGTCGCGATGCCAACTGCGCCAACGAACGAGCATACGGCGCCGAAAGCCGGCTTCTTTAGCAGACGATCTTTTCCACTCAAAAGCGGAGAGCGTTCCGCAGGCGGCGACAGTCGCAGAAACAAAACAGGCGCGGTAACAAGAAGGAACTGCAAAGCAGACGAACATCAGAACCCCGAAGAAAACAGTCAAAATATCCCGACAAACCATTTTTCTAATCGATTATGTGTCCATTCAATACGTTTTATCAGTAAGGATGATAAAATAATGCATTGGCAACTGATATCAGAAAAGCTCGCGCCGCTTTCGAGTCGAAAAGATCGTCTGCTAAAGACGCCGGCTCTCGGCGCCGTATGCTCGTTCGTTGGCGCAGTTGGCATCGCGACCGCTTGCGCCATCTCTTGTCTCCCGTGCGAAACGGCGCCGTATTGTTTGAAGACCGGTGGCTTCGCTCGCGTTTCCATAGGAGCTAAACCTTTTTCTTTCTTTACTTTTTCCTCAGGTAAGTTCGCTCTTTGCAAACTTTACAAAAACAAAATGCACCATCTGTGGGCAACGCTGCACAAAGTCGTAGCGCGATAGGTTAAGAAACCGAATTTCGCGGTGGATTTAAAGAGCCTGGCCACTCGTTGATACACTTAGTAGAATTCGTACATCGTAACGCAGGTGATGCCTTTACAAAATTACTCATTCAGACTGCAAACGTCCTATGCCATCTGAAGTAGACGGCATGCGTTATCTGATCGTTTGCACGTCAAAGTTTGCTCTCACTTGACTCAAATGATTTCGAAAATATTTGGACAAGTACTGAGTGAAAAAGAATCACAGTATTAACTATTGCGCAAACAGAAAAACGTTATGTTTAGGTTCTTAGCGCGAACATGCTTTCAATATTCAGCTTCAGTATTGGTGATTCTAAATGCCTGGGTTGATTACTACAAAATATATCAGACGATGAATGCGAGTTGCGAACCATACCAGATGCAAGGGCCTCTCCACGATCTTTGGGATATAATTATGACGCTTGATATAACACGCGATTTATCAACCAGTCAGACAAAAGAATCAGTGCTATCTCATTTTGTTTTTAGGCGCAATACTACAAGCGAACTCCAATCTCATCAAGTGCATGCGCTTTCGGCATTCAAGTGGGGAGCATAAGCTAGTCACAGGGATGTCAACGGAAATATGTGACTCTGAGAGGCAGAGAAATTCCGGAAGAAATAGGAATCCTATTCGCATGAGCAAAGCAGGAGCCAAGAAAGAATTTTTCTTCCAGGTTTTTATGCATGATCACAGCAATAAAAAATATATGTCGATTGTGAGGTGTCAATACTTTCCAGAAAATCGGCAATGACCCTCGTCAATTTCACTTTTGCACCACGGGACGCGGAAAATTGTGGCGTTGTTCAGACGTACTCTGGGGCATCTCGTACGTTCCGTATATACTAGAAGTGACTCCATTCCTCCTCTCTTACCGCTGCGTGTAAAAAAAAGAAAACGGAGTGAACAGATCACGAAGTTAATACGTACTCTATTTTGTTATCGTCCTACGCTTATTTGTTACTGAAATCGCAAAATGCTAAACAAACATGCACCCCGGCTTTTATGTATGGGTGCTCCTTTCCGCACAATGCACAATTGCCATGCACAAGGCACCATTCAATGCACCATTGCCATGGTGCATTGAAAAGACGATGAGTCGGGAGGCGCTGCTTATTTACGGGAAGGTCTATTGACGTGTCAGCAAGTGTGCGTTTGTACTTGTTTTGTGCCCGTCATTCTCAGGGAATTGTGCGGAGAGCATACCTGACTGGTTATGAGGGTCACGTGTCGTTTAGTCCGGTACGCTGCACCTGTAAAGAATTCGTGAAGTGGTATTCCATTCTCAATTGCTGTGGTCCTTAGAACACCGAAGAGTCTACCCACGCCAAGGCCGTTGTTTGCCTTAGAAAAAACGAAAAACAAGAAACCTGTAAGGGATGATTCTGGTTTTGGCAGTCGCATTTGGAAAGGCATAGCGGAGCGGATTATTATTATCACAAGATTACAGAAGGCGTAGAGAGGTACATTAAAATTTTCTTTTATAATCATTTTTGAACAGGCACGCCAACAATACAAAATGAGAATACAGAGAAGTCGATTTCATCCCACAAAAATTGTGCTAAAGGCATCGGACGAAAAGCTTCCAATACGACACCTTTGTAACGTAATATACGTTGTTACACAAGCTGTCTAGTGGTAATTTAGTCAATTAAAGTTAACTTCATTCGCCATTGGCCGGAGTTTCACGGTGGCGCTAACCATCATTGAACATTTATTGACGGTTGAACTAAAGTGAAATCTACATCAGCTGAATTAGAATGGCTTCGCTACCTGAGTTCAAGATGGCGGCTCCTGCAGCATCGGCAACGGCAGTCCGCGTTTTCGGGCATGTATGGGGGCCGAAGCTGCTGTTAGAAACGATTCCTGCAAGCCACGGAGGCCCGCGCCAGCCCGCGCTCTATGTCTAAAGGCGCAGTAATTTCTTTTTTGTCAATAGCAAGGCGTTTTTTTTTGTGCGTCTCTTGGGTGCATCTAGTCTGAAACCTTTTAAACTTTGCTAGTTTCACTCCAGGATTAAAAAACAATCGTATTGCGCCCTTTTTCAATCTCTTATCAGGAAAACACATTGCGAATGGCAATAAAATGTTTTTAGTATCCAGGAGCACTAAACTCGTCAAACACAAAGTTGTAGACGGAAGGTCACGGAGCGCGCCGATCGGACTATCGGATGCTATGCTCGTATACGCAATCGTTTTTTTTCCTTGTTGTACCACAATTTAATTGTACGCATACACGATCTTAAAAAAATTAAACTGGGTTTGCTTACACCCAGTGTGGATACTATGCGTCTGTAGAAACCACCAGGTGAAGCTTCAGCACAGGCTCCGTTCTGAGAGCAGCGGCACCGCAGTGGTGCGTCGTTGGAGCCACGGCTTGATCTCTACAGGGATCCCACCGCAAATATTTATGTTGAACGTTCCCCGTACTTACGAGGTTAGCTTCCCGCTTGTGGTTTTCGACAGCCTTCCTCAGGCTGCCACTCTTTTCTTCCATGCTTGCGTCTGGATTCTCAAATATCTTACAGAAGGAAAGGCTGTCCATTGAAGTTGAGTAGACTGCATCCGTTCGTCCTCCGAGAAACTTGCGCGTCGAAACGGTTTCGGTCATCGTTGGCGGAGCGAAGTGAACTCTAGAAAGTGGGATATATGAAAATGGAAAATATATACATCTCACCCGTATTGGTTGAATACGCGTAATCATTTATAGGGCTAAAGATCGAACAACATAGAGTTGGTTTTATTCCTGTGAAAAGTTACGTGTTTATATTTTATTAAAAACTTGGAACGTGTTAATTAGGACAGCCTTTGTATATACAACATTCTTTTTAGGGCTATTAAGCTTATTTTTACAGACCTATGCATGAAAAGTCGCATATTAAAATCAAATAGAAAAATGACTGTTGGGTAGCTGATCCCGTGTCGTCCTGCCACAAAACTTTCTCATTTATATGT
Organism: Ixodes ricinus; assembly: GCA_037355805.1. NCBI lineage: Eukaryota > Metazoa > Arthropoda > Arachnida > Ixodida > Ixodidae > Ixodes > Ixodes ricinus. Next base: position 11,489 of record JAZHYW010052494.1, read on the forward strand.
GTAGAGTTTTTGTGAAAAGCAAAATATTTAACTGGTTTACAAAAACATACACTCGTGTTAAAAAAACAACAACAGATACCTACGTCTTGTCGGCAATTTGTTGATGCTTTTACGTGTTCCATTTTGAAATACCGTGCTATGTGCGGTCAATAGCTAACCGTTCTCAGAAGAATATAATCATCTGCACTCATTGTAACTGGCCGCACACGAAGTTTTACGCAGTCGTATGTCATGTGTATGGGGTCAATTAAAAAAGGGGAAAGGATCGGAGTACGAGGAGTGGAGAACTCAAGGTATGGGCATAGTTTTTTTTTATTTTTAGCTATGCCCAGGAAGTTGTTACGAAAGCACCTACATTGTTAGGCATCGCAACCTCAGTAGTGTCCCAGTGAAGAGTTTTGATGGGCCAGAATAATATTGTTTATTTTTTCCACGCTTTCGGTGTCTCTTCTTTTTGTATTCAGGAGGGTGTTCTTTGGAAGATTTAGTTTTTCCCACAGATTCCGTGCTTTTCGGTGGCAATTTTGACTGTCGCACATAACACCGAGATTTATCGGGGGTACAATGAAGAAATTAGGACACGGGCATGGAAATTTCCAACCCCAAGGATAATGCGCGTTACGAGAATACTTAAAAACTGGAATAGAACCCTGTACCGATAAAAAAAAGTACAATATATATGGTTCCGCAATAAAGAAGAAGCCTCGCGGAAATTTCAGGGGTTCTATTTTCCTAGCGAACAAAATAAAGCTCTACATAAAAAGTCAATTCCAGGAAGCTTGCTCTTTTGTTGCTGTTTTTTTTCTCCTTTTTGGTGGCATTTGTTATGTGTATTTTTTTCTTTTATTTTGATAAAACTGGCTCAGGGTTAAATTGCATGTCTTTTCTCGGTTTTTACCGAAAAACACGAAACCTAATAATTAGAAAAGTATGGTGGCGCGGTACAATTTAAGTGTTTATTGCAGGTATAGCAGGCCGAATAGACATGGCCTGCTTTCAGAGTTGGTATAATGATCTCTATGATAATTTGCCGGATCCCGCTTCCCCGCTCTGCAAATGCGTCCACCGGAAGTTCCGAATGGGCCATCTTGGGGATTAGTAAATTTGCCGGGGAAGCGTTGCAGAGGTTGGGCGCCTCTGCAACGCTTCCTGCGGAGGCTGAAATACGCTTTTTCTGTTAGTTCGCCCACATTCGCTGAAGAACTTATTTTCGGATTACCTGCAGAATTGACTCGGTTCTGATTTGCTTTGCAATCTTCACAGTTGTGCAACACCTTAGTAGTATATCTTCGTATTTCACAAACCGATTGCACGTTTTTACTTGTTACGGAATAGGCTGTGAGCTAGTGAACTACGAGGAGATTTGAAATCAATCCTTTCCGTCTGTATTAGTAGAAGCTTGCTCTATGGAACCTAGCTACGGTCATCTATAGCTCCTCCTAGGAACCTAGGACGACCATTAATTACCTTTGTAGCAGCATCATAGGCTCCTCCTAGGAGCATAGGATTACCATTCTATTATCTCTGTAGCAGAATCCTATGAAATTTTGGCTGTGGACGTCTTAGGTTCTTCCTAAAAGCCTCCTATAGAAAATATGCAACAGATACCCTATTGCCTCAGAAGTTACATTTTTCAATTATCTTACGTGCCACTGGACTTCATCCGGTGTTAAAACTGCCAAAAGCCTAGACTTTCCATAGGACGTCCTTAGCAGGTCAGTAGACCTGTAATGTCTGTAGGATGTCCGTTAGCCAATTTTCTATAGGATACCCAAGGAGGATAATAGAGAGGTATCAGCGCTCATGGTATTCCTTGAGATACCCTTACGCCTTCTAGGGACATATTTCTATAGAACGTTGCTAGGGTGGAAGTACATTTGTTTTGTAAGTACGGACTTGGCAGTTAACATTTTTGAACTTATTTAAAAAGAAAAACGTGGTCATCTTTAACATAGAAAAAAAGAATGAAAGGAAGGCGTTGTTTAGGCAACTTGAATACGACGAATATAAAGCTTCGTCATTGTCCGTCCATTCTGTGACGTCTATTTAGACAGCGGGGCCTAAGAAGTCAAAGAGTAACCATTTCCAGCGTTAAGAGGTGGCAGTGTAAGTACGTCCCCCTTGTAATCGAGCATGTGATATGAAACATCTCAAGCAACCATTTAATTCGATAAAGGTCTGGACTTACTTGTAGAAAGCGAGTTGTAAAGCCATTTGAACATAGCTGTCCGGGCTTAATTTCCAGGATTTCACACAGTTCTTTCCATACTTTGTGAACTTGAAAAGGAGGTTTTCTCTGTTTGCTCTGAATCTACCAGTTTAGAACATATTTTAGAATGTATGGAATTAAATTACCTTCTATGTGCCTCTAATCGGCATATCAGTCACGATTTAAAATATAGTTTTATTAAACTTTTAATCACGTAAAAGATGTGAGGTGACGTTAGATCACGCACGTGAGACTGTGACGTTAAAGTGCCACGTAGCAGCATGACAAAGCCACGTCATTCTGCCAACTGAAGTGACGTGACCACATCACGTTATGATGTCACGTGAGGCCAGGAGTTCACCTGGCGTCATGATGTCGCGTGAGGTCACAGTGCCATGTGAAATCACGGTATTTACTGACATCACGTTGTCATGTGAAGTCATGGTTCCACGTGACGTCAAGGTGTCACTTGATGTCATGGTGTCACGTGACATCACCATGTCACGTGACGTCGTGAATTCACGTGATGTCATGAACTTATGTGATTTCACAAACTCACGTGACGGTACGGTGTCAAGTGACATCATAGTGTCACGTGTAACCATGATGTCACATAACTTCATGAGGTCGCGAGACGTCACGATGCAAAGTGACCTGACATGACGATGTCAAGTCATGGTGCTACCTGACGTCACGTGACCAGTTGACGTGACCGTCATGATGTCTCGTAAAGTCAGAAAAAACGTATATTACTCTTCATCCAGAGCAGATGACGCTCTCTAGTCTCACCTGACACTGGCGTCATCGAGGCTACATGCCTCAGACATAAAACCCCTGAGGCTGGCCTTATATGGCGAGAAAGTGTTCCAAAATGCGTCTTTGGCACATCGGAACGCAACGAGGAGCACGCCAATGAAGGGGCAAGATAGATAACGCGCAGGGAGGGCGCGATGACGAGACGGCAAAGCGGACGCCATTATTGGTGAAAGTCGGAGGAAACGAAAGCACGTGTACGCGTTTGGGGAGTAAACAAACGCACGAGGTACGCAAGGAGCAGACAAACCTGCATGCTGTATAAATGTTACGCATTTAGGAAAGAACCCCGCTAGTATGTTGTTCAAGACGATAACTGAACATTTGCCAGTGCAACCGGGTAGTGCTTGGACAGTTCCAGAAGAGTGAAACCATTTGCCTGATGCGCCAAGCCAACCTCTATGACATAAACCAAAACGAGAAAAAATAAGTTTTAACATTCTTGTGCCTTTAGAGGGTACTACCGCACTTCCTCCAAAAACTCCCCCCCCCCAAAAAAAAAAACAAAAGAAAACAAAGAAAAAAAGGAAAACGCAGGTGATCGAGCGTGTTTGAATAGGACAGTGGCTGCTCGCTTAGAAATGCAGTTATCTTGTTCACAAAACGAGTTGGCTGATGTACAAGTGGTCGCTGATTTCTGTGCAGCGAAGACAGCATATTGATTTAGCAGATTTGTTTGTGCATTGCCCTGCGTACTGAGCCGTGTGTCCTGAAGCACACTTTCCCCATTACAGGTCGTATACCCTAATATTCCGCAAATAAACTCCCCTTGGCACGAGAAAAGAGCTTAGACAGATCTACAATGACACATATATATATATATAACCTGCTCATAAAAGAAGTCCCATTTTAGTTTTTGTATAACGAATGATAGTAACACTACAATGTTTACAGATGGGATCTTTTGCTCTGCTTAATTTATTGCGATCACCCAATAGATGTGGTAACTCTAGCCCGTTTTCTCTTGCCGCTGTTGCTGAAACTTTCAAGGCGTTGGCATCCTGTCAAGATGCTCCTACATAGTATTTTTTTCAGCCGCCACTGTAGTAAATTAGAGTTAGTTATCCAATTGGCTCCTCAATTGCAGTTAAAGAACCCCCGGTTTGGGGAAAAAACCTGCCAACTTTTGTGCCAAGTTAACATTTAACAGAGCAGTGATTATAGGTGTTATTGATACATGCAGGTTTTCCTCAAAAGACCTGTCGATGTACTTACCTTGCATGGTTGGATTTTGCCGTCGCTATATCTTTCAAAGTTTCGGGTCCAATATCAAATTCCAGTTTTATTATATCCACTTTCACGGCCTCCTGGGATGGGACGAATGGTTCACTCTCTGCTCTGTGACATGAAAGGGTTCGTTTATGAAAGCTACGTTCTCGCCCTATACTTTAAACGAAAATCATAATTGAATTGGAGCTCTGCGTAACCGCATGTAATGGTCGGATATTGACTTAGAAACTAGTGGCGCTCAGAAAGGAGTGGAACAGTTTTGATGGATTTGGGATCAGATACGGCCACGTGTGCTGCGGTAAGCAAGACCGTATTGCGTTCAGGCAACGACTATGAAATATACTTGCGTTAGCTACGCCATCTTTGGAAGGGATGACCGTAACCACCCTCGGGAAGCAAAAGTATTTTGGCCCTAAATTTGAAATAGTAATCAGCGACCCCTTAATGCAAACTTTGCCAGTTTTGTTTTTGTGTGACGCAACTTATGTCAATTCTAATGATCTTCCTTTATGAAGGATATTTTTATAGCACCTCTGCCGATTATTTTATTGTCACAGCGCTTTTCTAATTATTTCGGGGGGGGGGGAAGAGTGGCACACAGCAATGTGCTTACGTCTAAACGTTTCAAGTGTTCTTTTTTCAAGGCATGGGAAAACTGTGCGTAGACTTTCATGCCATATATGCTTCAAGAGAACTTCACTTGATATTCAAGTGCGAAGCGAGACTTTTATTGGCTAGTGTAGCTCGCCCTCGCTCGGCGTCACTCGGAAATCTACTAAAACGGGACATCCTCAGGCGAATGATTCACTGGAGCGTGCAGAGTCAAGCCATCAAGAAGACACAGCTTGTTTCTGCTCGAGAAATGTGAGCGACCCTGACCAACGCTAATGTGCTTCTGTAAGTGGCATCAGTGCAGATGAGTTAAGCAAAAAAGTTAAAAAACAAAGCTCGTCCATGTTACGTTGGAGTACGACGCGCACTTCACGGTGCCAAAATCTGCATAATGTGCCAGCAGATTCAAATAAACTGCAATGCGAAACCGCGCTAGCGCTCACGCGTTCCACTCCAAGGCGATAGAGTACAAATTTGGGAATGACAACGCAATTCTGCGGATGCGGATGGCATGTGGATAGTGAGATAACTAAGACAAAGAGCACACTCTTCGACGTACATGCAGTATCAACGACAGCGCAACATTTATTAAATAATAATGGTCTTCTGGTGAACTTACTTGTAAGCCATACAGTACTCAACGAGCGCAGCCATCACAGTACCGTCAATCGATGAGTGCTCAAACAGAAATCCCGTAAGGCCTTCCTTCCCTAGAATGAGCTAAACAATTCCACACGTACGTGTTTGCAATCACAACATCTGGCAGAACCACAGAAGAAGGTTTTGCGCTAACTCAACGTGCTTTTCTTTCTTGCTTTTTCCGGAGCTGATCGGGAGCAATTTACTCGGAGGAAAAGAACACAGCTTTCTTGAAGAGATTGCAATGGTAAATTTTACTTCATTACAACTTTTGGACTCTAAACGAAGTTTATGATGTTTGGTTCTCTAAGTTCTCTGAACAAGTCAGTGCAGAAAATTGTTATTGGCAAGCACGATTACAATATATATTTAACCCGACTTATGTCTAATATAACTAATATAATAATAAGAAGAAGAAGTAGAATAGGAATTATTATTATTATTTATTTTTAGACTCTGAGGCACAGTTGGAGGGCGAAAGGTTAACAAATTTTACCTGAAAAGGCCCCACCACCATTTTACATTGCTCAGCAGCGAAACAAGAAAGAAAAAACAACACATAAACGTCTTAAAAATCAGTATGGCACAATACCACTTTACCCCCTTTCCCCTCAAAACAAGCCGCAGTGTTATACACAAAAAGGACTTATAAAATCTAGTCATTAACAGTGTACTGTCAGCGAGAAAGGGCAAGTAGACGCAGCACATGCATCCAAAAAAGCGGAGGTTGTGCTAGGCGGTGGAACTGCACGTGGCTGTATTTCCTTCAGTATTTGGTCAAGTTCTTTAATGTGGAGGTGGCGATTTTATAAACTCGTTGACTTGACGAGTGCCAACAGTGATGTCCGCGGCCTGATTAGATCAGGAACCGTTCGTGTTTCCTGGCTTTGAAGAAAGTGAAAACTGTTACAGTTCCTTACTTTTGTTTGGGTAAAGAATACAATAGCAAAGGGCGTGTTGTAGTGTTTCTATGACGTCACACATTTTGGAGAGAGGTAAGCCGAGCCGTTAGATGACGCTCAACTAATATTTATCTGAAAATTCACTGAGCAGTGCTCGGTAAAGATCAGTTTTTGCCCGTAATTCATAATTTAAGGCAGTATTCGAGTAAATCCACCATATGACAAAAATTTAGAGTCTCCTTTTTTCGCAAAATATAGGCGACTTTAGTTTTTTTTTTAATTTTTACCATAGCAGATACCTGTTCCATGATAAACTTCAAAAAATAAGCTCGACCACCATAAGGCACACACGAACACAACAGCAGGCGTCCAGATCTCATATATATCCATTCATGGTGCCAGTTTACAATCAGCCAATTCTAATTTCGAATTTCATTGATGAGGCGAAATCAGACGGAAGCAATAAAAATCGTGCACATTTTAAGTCAATAATAATGTAAGTGAGCCTTGCAATCAGCTTTGTAGATGTTTGCTTTTGCCACTCCAATCCACCCGTCGGTCGAACCGTTTCCTACTGCGCGCGCACAATCTTTCATGAAACATTTGGAGAGCAATGTTGCGGCAACATTCCTCCGACAAAATAAGCACTGATCGAGGTACAAACAACCACTGCGTGTAGAACTCCAAACTGCTGTTGCGACCTTTTCTCCGACACTTCCTAACCAGATCGAACACGATTGTGCTTCTCCATCTCACCACCCAAAATAGAAGAAACCACCCGGAAAGCCCACGACGTGAATATCTAAAAAATTAACTGATGCCAAGTGGCCCTGGTCCCGGCTAAGGGCGGTCTTTCAATTTCACGAAAACACACAAACAAACAGAACGACACAGACGCTTCGAGCGAATTCTCTTTCTCAAGTGACGGTACCCAATCGAGGAGCAAGAACTGAGTGGCGGGAGGCGAGGCCGGTAATAAGGTTGTAAAAAAAGGAAGGGAGAGAAAGTGGGCCTGGAGTCGACACCCCGCAAGAGTGCATCTGGGAGTTGGACGATTCAAGTGAGAGGGGAATTAAACAATGCTTGGCGGCAAAAAGACTAGGTTCGGAAAATCGGTTGTACCGTAAGACTGTGGGCGTTTGGGACGACAATCGTCAAAAGCTGTCCTCTGCAAAAAACACTCGCTCCCTCCACCGGACGAAGAAAAGCAAAACGCTTTATAGATGCCGCGCTTTGTTACATTTGTGTGCGCTGTGGGCGATGTACCTTACACGACTTGTATGGACACAAACGTCCCCATCCTTCCAGTTGGCGGTACCACCTTGGCCAAGCAGGGTCACCCAAATTTAATTTCTTTATATTTTTATTTTTTTCCCTCTTGCCCCAGACGTTTTCTGCAGCAGTTTTTGCTCTGCCCTTCCCGTATCAGGACTTGGGGCTCTCACGAGTTGCGAAACGATTTGGTGGTTGTGTTTGCAATATTTTTGCACATAATTCTGAGAAGTAACTGTACTGACGTGGCTTCCGAAACTCTGTTACACTTAGGAGTTCTTTTCACTAAGCAGTAACGAGTTACAGTTACAAGTTACGGGAAAAGTAACTAGTTACCGGTAACGCGTCACTAGTAACTACTGCCCAAGAACGGCTAGCGCAATAGAGGCAGGTACCGCTTGGATCGCGTACTCGTTGCACGGGAACAAGGCAGGGACGAGAACGACCGTGACGTCACGTCCACCTAGCGGCTGATTTCCAGTGTTGCTGTCGCTTTGAGCGGCTAGTTTCGGTTTTGTCGACCACGCCCCAAACAAAACACTGAGGCGTCACTATATTTAAAACTACGCACGATACCGAGAAAAAATTACACCTTATAACTCAGGGACGCTGACTGCTCTAAAACAGTCGTAATCCTTAAATCGAAACAATCGACCGGAGTTGCCCTTTAAGGTGGTGAGCGTCTTCAAATGCTAAATATGTTCTTTGCCCGTAATAAATGTTTTAACTCGAACAATGGGCCACTCAAGCACGGTATAGGAAGAGTGCCGAAGAAAAATGGACATTGATTCATTATCTGCTTTTATGTGTTTTTTAAGAAACTTAAACTTTTTTTAACTAAAACCAAGAGTGCTACGCTACACACTTAAAAAAATGAAAGACTTTTACACATCTCTGTAACGTGAAACTAGAGCGCAGCTCTTGAGGACGAGGAGGGGAGGATACGGAGGGGAAGGTGTGCCCCTCCTCTTCTTCGTACTCTCCTCTCCTCCTCTGCTCTTCCTCCTCCCCCTCTCCTCCCCTCCTACCGCAGAATTTGTTCATGAGTGAGGTGACACAAGGTCGTGACGTCATTTTTCCCGCAAAATTGGCGTTTAGGTCACGTGACGTCAATCTTCCCACTAAATTTAGCCGGGAAATCTTTGCGCTAAATTTAGTTTCCCGATAAATTTAGCGGGGAAGTATAATAATAAGCTTTATTTTTTATTTCCCATTACAGGTAATGATCGGGCCGAGAATAAAAGCCGCGATAGACGGCTTGGCGAGCTCTCGGCCCCAGTGACATTCAGCAGCAGACAGTGGAAAGAAAATAAAGCACAAAGGCATTCAATCAAAGAACAAGAGCATTCAATGGATATTAATTAACTTGTTAATCTTCAAAGCATATACATTTACAAAATCTACATTTACATAATAGATACACATACATGGACATGAGGAGGAATTACCAGATTAACAACTTACCGAGAACATAGAGATACAACATCCAAGTATGTACAAAACCAAACATCAGTACACTATATCAAAGCTATACATGACAGTACCTAATTCATTTAAACTCAATAGAGAGTTTTCGTAGACCGCGTTCTCGCCTCCGCTAAGCCCTCCGCAACGAAGAAGCCGCTACTGCGCGTGCGCGCCGATGGCCTTGACTGTAGTGTTCCGGGTATCGTAGCGGGTTGCGGAGAGCGTTGCGGGACGGCCAAACCGATCTATGGAAACTCCCTAATTTATCTATATCAATATTGTGAAAAATTAGTGAATTGAGCAGTCTTAAAACCTCAGCCGTATCCCGCTAAGTTTAGCGGGGACATTTTTCGGCTAAATTTAGGGGGAAAATTTTCCGCCATATTTCAGGAAAATTTTCCGCTAAAATTATCGAGAAAAATTTCCCGCTACCTTAGCTTGGATACGTCCCAGAGTGCAACACGCGCGGTTACGCGGACGCCGCTGAAGCAGGAAGTGGGCGCCTAAAAGCTGAGCTCCTAAAAATTTATTAACTGGAGCAGTTACTGCCTTTTTCTTCTCGTTACAACCTTTCACTAACTATTTACTACCTCAAGGGTAGATGGCGGCGTCTGCTGCATCGCCGATGGCCAGCGTTGAGATGCACTTACTGTTTGGGAACGCAAAAGGCGTGGGTGTAACAAGCGGAAGGGCGAGGGGGCGCTTCTCCCCCAGTTTTCAAAGGGGGTGGGGAAGGGGGCAAGGCATGTGTTTTGCACCCCCCCCCCCTGAAACAGCCGCCACGGCGGAAGGCAAACACTGGCCGGCGGGGCCCAAGGAATACCAAGGGCACTGCCCCCCGGCCGTGTTGGGGGCGGGGGGGGAGAAATCTCTGGTTTGCCCCCCCCCCCCCTCAAAAACAAGTTGGCACGCCACTGGCAGAAGGAGGTGTCCACACACCATCGTAGCATCAAAAATTGGAGGAGGGAGCCTGTTTAACCCATTAGGGTCCATCAAATATCTAGCCATTCGTTTCTATTTATTTTTAGCACATGTTTGTGGTTGCTTAAGAACAATAATCACACCGTTGTATGAGACTATGTTTATTTCTTAAAAATATAGAGCCCTGCACTTCATATAGTACAACGGGGCTTTTCGTAAAACAAAGATGGTGAAAGCTACTCTCTTTCATGGAACGTTCTGAAACAAGCATCTTTCAGGCAAAATGTATGCTCGCACGTTTCGCAAGCCCACATCGACCTTTGATGGCAAGAAGGACATCGCAGCTGCTTTTCCAGTTTTTTTGGAAAGTGTCCCTATCTGTCAAACACAACATCCAACGCTACCGATGTTCAAGCTAGTGTAATCTCCAGACGTCTGCCACCACAATGTTGAGCGTCTGAATGTGCAACGCCTACCACTATTTATTCCCCCGGGTGGCTATCCGGTAGGTGTTCTGCGGCTTGGTCGAGAAGGTCACACCTCCCATCCCACTGTCGTAGCTGCTGAACAGCTGGGGCTGCGGCGAATTCATTTTCACTTGTGCTGCCGACCATCGTTTTACACAGCCTAACGGTTCAATGCTGTCATAGTTTGTTGCCATGGTCACCACACTGTTTTGTTTCCAATTGACCAAAAAAAAAACTTCGTTTCCTGATGAAAACATAAGCAGATTTAATTCCCCCTTTTTTAATTTTCTTGTTCGTGCAAGAAGACATTTTGTGTCTGTTTTCATGGAGAGTACCGGTAGCACGAAAGCTCAGCTGTCGCAGGGTGATGAAGAGGTCGTGAGTCGTAAAAAAATTCAGATGAACACGACATGGTCGGAGGCCTAGTAACGACCTCAAGTAAGGAAAGGACAACTCGTGTCGCTGAGCGGTCTTGTGTCTGGGGAGGAAGGCTTTCTGCATAAGGTATAAAATGCATAGCGGTTCCCTTCTGCCCTGCACATCATCCAGTTCTTGTACCCTAAACGATTAGGTTTTCCCATAATAAACTGCTTGCAAGGATGGCGACCAAAGTACTTTACAATGAACTCATTAACAGAGAAAGGCATGTGAAATATGTCATGCTGCCTGAACTTCATGTTTAGCAACTATATCAACGGACGGACCTTGTACAGTCGGGAGCGAAAGTTTGCGGGGCACGGGAGCGCCAGCCGAAAAGACTGGCTGGCCTTCTCAGGGCGCGCTGCCGCTCTCAAGACTCACGCTTTGCGCATGCGCTTCCTTTCTTGTTCGCGGTCATGCTTTTTTCGCTCGCTTCCGTTCGACACCCACGAGATAGCAGGGACTGGTGCAAGGTGCCGCGAAATGTTATCTGTAGCATGAGCGAGCTCCGTCACCCATCACGCGGTGGCTGAGGCAGACGCGCGGCATGATGACTGTCATAGCGGCACCTTGCGCCGGTCCCGGTTATCTCGTGCACGTCGGGCGGAAGCGAGTAAAAAAGACATGGCTTCGAGCACGAAAGGATTCTCGAAGCGTGAATCTTGAGAGCGGCCGTGCGCCGTCAGGAGGCGCAATCAGTCATTTCGGCTGACACTCCCGCGCCCCGCAACCTTTTGCCGCCGACTGCACATCTTACCTCTTGTCCCCTGAAACAACTTAATGTCGACTAAATGCAGGAACCGCTTTATCTCCAGGAACCGCTGTCGGCTCATGCACTTGGCAACACATGGGATACCAACATCTTCGTCGAGGGACCAGTAGAGCCTTTGGCTGGGTAGCTTGCCCGGTACCCACTCAACAAAAGAACACCGGTGAATTTTCTCAGGTTATCTGTCGTGAAACCAAAACTGTGCTCATTTTTAGCTTGGCATTCGTCCTGTTTTGAATGACGATGTGAGTTAGAACTGCCTCATCAAAACTTGTGGTGAAGATTTGGTTTGGAGACTTCCAAATAGTCGGACTTTAGCTTTCCCTGCCGTTGTAGCACCCTTTGTTGAGGGCGATCAGCTACACTCTGGATACATCCTCTTCCATTTCAGATCTGTGAACTTTGCCCGCTTACGTAGTGTACCTCTAGTGTACCTAAAGAACCGACAGATATCTATCAGTTGAGCTCTTCTTCGAGCCCATGATGAGGTAAATATTTATAAAACTTGATCCTCTTACCTGACAAGTCATTCACTTCGACAATGTTAGTGCTGTCATCCTTTTCCTCTTCCTCGTTCGAGTCTGCTGATGGGTCTGAGGGAATAATAACTATATTGACATTCTGATAAATATCTTGGCCAATGTGGAAATGCCTTGACCTGAGACAGCGAAGGAAAAGGAAGGCGCGTCTCCTAACACACAGCTGCTTTCGGGGATGTTGTTTGTTGCCCCTTTTTGGTGTGTATATTCCTTGTTTCTTCTTGTCTCATGTTATGTCAATTGCAGGTTCCTTGGGTTCAACAGAGCAAGCAGGCGTCCTTTTCCAGGTCGTCTGCGTGCTGTCGTGCCTTCATTACACGCCGGGACAAGTGACCCCTTTATTCTTGAAGGGTTTTGGTCAGGGGTTCCAGTGTGTTCAGGTGTGTAACAAGCTCCTGGCACAGTCGGCGCTCTTCGTCGCGAGTCAAACTCGGGGTGAGGTCGTCGGGTGGCGCGCGAGGAACGAGTGCTCCCACAGGAAAGAGAGCTGCTCCTCCTTCTGAGCAGCCGTAACCCGCGCGATTCTTGCTAGGCTCCGACATGATGTTTTAGGAATTTAAGGTAGGCGCAGAGCGTGCGTCCCGCATCAGGCATAATATTGAAACAACGTGTCCTCAAATAAACTCTTAAGCGTCCTAAAAATGGACACAAAAGCGATTTGTTTGATCAACGCATATTTGGTTTATATTACTTTCCTAAAAGATTCCTCGCATTAGAACACATGTGACGGCCAGCGACACAGGATTGGTTGCCGTCGCTTCACTAAACGCGGGAACTGCTCCCCACTTTCCAGTGAACCCTACTCCGGTTTCCACGCGTAGGGACGTCTCAGGGACTGCGTAGCGCCTTTCGCTCGCTTGGGGTCGGCTCTCGACGTCGCTCAAACGAGTGACAGGCGTCAATTTCGCGATGACGAAAAGTCGTCAAAGAAGGCAGAGCCCACGTATGTTGCTAGAATACGTACCTCCGTTCCTTCACGTCACTTCTGTGACCTCTTTTTCAAATGTTCAACCTAGCGATCCAGGAAGCGGAAATGCGGCGTAGAGTCGAGGCTGCTGCCATGGAGACGCGCATGCGCAAAAGGAGGCAATCTATGCGGGGAAGCGAGAACGTGGCTGCTGGGAAGCTGTGGGGATGCTGTTTTATGGACTGTCGCAAATAATTACTGCGTGTACCGCTACTTCTTAGTAAAATATGCATTCCTTGGAATGTTTAGCAACAATGTTGGAGAACAATATTGGTGCGAAAGCAGCACAACACTTGTAACATCGTTTATGGAGGAGGTGGTCATTGACCAACCGACTTTTGTTAAATGAACTGTATAAAATACGCATGGGTAGTTATTGGGTTAGCCTGTCGTCACGTGTTTGTTGTGCGTGTGTGGGTCTTCGGTGCTCAAGTTACTTGTTTGTGTTAAATGTGTAATACACTTACGAAGCTTTTTAAAGAGCTATTTTACTTCTCGCTTTCAATATGTCTTCATGTCGAATTGTCAATCAAATATTAGGCCAATCACAACAGGGATTCCGCAGGGATCAGTGCTGGGTCCTCTCCTATTTTCATTATATGCAATGATCTCTCACGTTTACTTATTAATTCCAAATGATAATGTACGTAGATGATACAGCAATTTACTACACAAATAATTCGTTGGATAACATTAATAGTAGTGTGATCAATGAAGAACTGATTATTGTCCAGGATTGGTGCAACTATAGCAAGTTGACGTTGAATATAAAAACTAAATATGTTATATTCCACTCAAACAAAAAAAAATCAACTATGCTAACTGCAAAATTTATATTGCGAACTCTTTTTTAGAAGAAGTATATACATTCAAGTATATGTGAGTAATATTCGACTTACACTTACATTGGGAACATCACATCGCCTATATTTGTCAAAAACTGTCATATGCTTGCTACATTCTGCTGAAGGCTCGACAATGGTTCGACTCTTCAACCTTAAAATTATTTACTTCTCGATATTCCACTGCCATTTAACATACTGTACAGAAACATGGGGTAAAACGTATGACACGTATCTCGATCACGCCCATTATTGGTTTACAAAAAGGGCAATTCGAATTATAACAATATACACAGGCATCGAGCATTTTATTTCATCACCTCAGCATTCTTCCACTTCATAAACTAGTAAAGTTTAAAATTGCCACGCTGTTTCACGAAATAGTGACCTCTAACAACCCATTTACTATAGCTATACTTTTTAAAGGTTTCCGTCAAACTAGAGCAAATTTGTCTGGACACTTTAACCTTCCACAATGCTACAACGTTTACGGGGAAAGGCTAATTCAATTCTGTGGGACGAAAATCTGGAACGCCCTATCGAACGACCTTCGAAATTCGCATACTTTTAGCAAAGCACTGAAGCATTATCTCCTCTTATCTACTTAGGTCATCTTTCATCCTCATCATCGTTTCTTTGGTATTGGTAACCGAGATTAGCTTCTAATATTGTAGTAACACGATTAGGAGTACTTTTGTTGCTTTCTTTTGACATATGCCTGTCGCTCTGTGTTCTTGTGATATTTTGTTGATGAGCCCGAACTAGCCTAGCGGCTATGGGTTTATATGCTTTTTCCAATAATTTGTATCCTTTTTTTGTCAATAAAATTAAATTGAATTGAATTGAATGTGAAATAAATGAAGAGCAAATGTAAATGTAAGCAGAGTGAAAAATATTTATCACGGTGATACTGACTTTTTGCCAATTTTGAATTTGGCGTTGACTAGCGCCTTCTGGGTGTTGTGCGAGTTAGTGTCAGTTACTAGCTGAGGTATTAAAATATACTAGGTTGGTTAGTAACCTTTACTAGCTTCTTGACCCAGTAACCTTTACTGGCTTGGCCGTTACTACCTACAGTAAATTGGCACCTAGTAACATATGTGACAAGCGGCTACAAGCTTTTACCTATTAAATACTACTAGCTTTCTTTAAGACTACTTATAACGTCTTCCTTATCACATTTCTACGCGAATGCATGCACGGTGCCATGGACGGCTTTATATATATTTTACTGGGGCCAGCCCCACCATATTACAATCCTCCTGCAGTGACTACATCGTAGTGAATGTAAGGGCGCAAACGAGCTGGTTTAGATTGAACATGACATAAACCCCGAGACTGCAGGTAAAAACAACACATACTGAAAGTGTTTTGTTGCTTTTACCTGCAGTGTAGTGGTGTATGCCATGTTCATTGCTTTGTGTACATGCACTGCCCGTTGCTTTGGCACTAAAGGTGCTTTAAATTACGCATTGACACATACTGGTGTTTTTGTTTTGTTTTTCAATAAAAAGTTCACGTATTCATTTCAGCTCTTGCGGATGCCAACAGGGTGCGTCGACTGTATTGTTTGCCATACAACTCCGTAGCGAAGAAAATAAAACAACTAGGAGTACCAAAAAATGCGTAGCGCAACCATCGCCAAAAGCAAATTCACAAGTGCCTCATCTCATTCAATCACCTGAATAGTTTTGTCACACCAGCGGTTAGCTGCATTTTCACCATCTTTTCCGCCCGTGCAAAGTTGCTCCGCAGAGGTCACCTCGTAAGGCTCCGATTTGTGCAGCTTGCGGTCTAGGCACACCGCCATGGCAGACTTCCATATGGCTTGTAGCGACGCAGCATTCCTAGGACCTGCGACCAAGTGTTGGGTGTTGTCAACTGTTGCTCTAATAAAATCTGCAAATTTTAACCTACACAATTAATTTAATTTCACATATTGTAATTCCATATTCAACTTTCAAGTCAAACGCTTTGGACCGCTCTGGACGCCGTCTCTTCTCTCTCACACACACAAACACGCACAATAGAAGGTGTCTGTATTACATGCGATCATAGAAAAGCTTTAACTTGACATGTTTGTTCCGTGAGGCTTTGGAGCGGTGCCTGCTTTTGTTAAAGGAAAATAGTTTCGGTACGACAATAAACATTTAATCCTGACAAACAAACGCATTGATAAACTTTGTATACTGCAGGATAAAAGGTTTGTGAAGAGGAGCCAATTCAGATGCTTTGTGACCTGCTAAGGTGGAAACTAAGATAGCCTTCTGCAGAATATCAGTGATTGTTATATTTATAATTTATTGCGACATGAATGATATTATCAACCAGATTGACTCTTCAAAAACAGAAAAGTATATTCAATGTGTTTTCCTAGAAATTTTAGGTACAAACAAATAAATCGGACTGCGTTTCAAAATTTTAGACATTCACTAATTTTTTTAACATTTTTTTTGGGGGGGTTATTAAAACTTATATTAAGATGTCTGCACATTAATAAATATAAATAAAATGATCCTAACGGGAAGAGATGTTGAAGTTAAATAAACATTGTCCGCCTCACCTCCCAGAAAGTAAATTATGTTTCAAGCTACGACTAGTGAAGCCACAAACTTAGCACTTACACAAACTTGAAGAAAAAAAATTCACTTCTTTTGCCCTGCATTTACATTGGCACGAACAACGTGCACGTCCTGTTTTTTATTACTGCGTCGTTTAAAGGGACAAGCCAGGCTATTTTGTTCTTACAGGGCGCGATTATCAGTAGCTAAATTGTTTACATTATGATGATAATTGTAATTTTCGTGAAGGTGGAGGACTGTTGAAAGTGTATTTCATAGTAAGCATGTGCGGTCCGCAGGCCCACGTTTGTGCGGCACCGCTTTAAACTTTTGTGAAGCATAGACGCTGAGCGAACGCACATTTTGTTCAATTGAAGTGAGTGCATAATTTGCCGAAGCACAAGAGCCGCAGCATAAAAAAATACACACACAAAAACTTTCAGCCTTTCCCCTCTGGTGAAGAAGATAGAGCAGCGAAGCTGTAGCTTCTGTACTCGGCGGTGGCTTTCCAGGCGAGCGATCTGCTCTTCTTTTACAAGGAAACCTGAAGCGCTCGACGCAGTGGAACTTTAGGCGATAGCGGCCTCGCGGCGGTTGCGGAACCATTCGCGCTGCTGTGCACATCGCCGCTCATTCCGTTCCGGCTCTTCTACCTCCAAAGAAATGTTGCCGACATCTATGAGCGACGGCAGCAACCAGTTGTCTTGTTGCCGAGGCTGGAAAGGTTGCCGTGACGTATGAGCGACGGCGGCAAGCAGACAACCAGCAAACACAACACTCTGGACAGCTACCACCATCTATGAGTGACGGCGGCAATCAGAGTGTTGTGTCGACATTTGTTTGGTGCCGGACACAATTCTGGGGAAATGAGCCTTTAACAGCTCTGCTGTAAAAATAAATGATTCGCTCAATGTCTGGTGATATGCGCTGCACAAGCCTTAGGTAGAGTCTCGCTCTCTTGAACTCCAACGAAAAAAAAATATAAAGGCGTTGATGGAGGACGTTACCTGGCCTTG
The DNA here is from genome assembly GCA_037355805.1 of Ixodes ricinus. Lineage (NCBI taxonomy): Eukaryota > Metazoa > Arthropoda > Arachnida > Ixodida > Ixodidae > Ixodes > Ixodes ricinus. Next base: position 29,135 of record JAZHYW010052494.1, read on the forward strand.
ACTACAGAGAAACCCTACGTTCTAAAGCACCGCAATTTCATTTTGGGAAATTTAAGGTGGAGTATGGTTCCTATTCACATTAAGGATTTTCGAACGTCTACTGTCCCGCAAAGCACTTGGAAGAACTAACCGTTGGAGTCTACGGGGGAAAATCGGCGAATGACGAAAGCCGAAAAAATATGTTAATAGCTAAAAAACAGTCTGCGGTATCACATTGAGCACATTGTCTCATCGCGCTCAGTATCACAACACGGACCGTTGTTTTAGGTCTAAAGATATCTGTAGCCTCGTTATTCGCCGAGTTCCCTCCCGTAGATTCCAACGGCTATATCCTCCAAGTACTTTGCGGGATAGTAGACGCTGCAGATTTGTTATGGCTACAAGCACCTTACGAATTGCAGGGAGAGGTGAATCCTCGCATCTTCTTAGCGTTCCTCGGCCAATCAAATTGTGGCATCGGCCAATAATAATTCTAAAGAATGAATCACGAAGAAGGAAACGTGAACGCAGTGAGCCACGTCCTGTGATATCAGGCTGTAAGTGACAATGGAGTGCATATTTTTGATGTTGCAGCAGTCAGGAAATGCAAACAAAATGCTATTAAAAAAAACGATGTGAATGCTTTGATTTGGAAGTCGCTTTTTATACACTCAGTTGTTTCCCCCTTGTGTAATAGCAGTGTTCAGTGTATACATCACTATGTCTGTGACGCCATGATAACAATTTTTGCGTTTATCTCATCTCCTTTTTATCCCTTTCTCCCCCTTTTTTATAAGTATATCTCGCCATGTAGGATAACAATAAAACTATATGCTTATTGAACCAAGAAAGACAAAACGATTGTCGTAATTGAAACATCAGTATGTTTAAAATCTTCAGAATTACCTAAAGCGGGAATTGTTTTTTTATTTATTAAATGCACAACATTTTTGTAAGAAGCAAGCAATATGTGTAGTTTTACTTTATTACGTTAATAATTAGTTCGTGAAATAAATTTTCAGTTCTCACTGTCGCACGAGATATGTTTTGTTGGTTTGCAACGTAAAGTGTAAACAAAGGTGTTTTATTATAAACACAGAAAAATATATGTGATGAAATCCAATCTTTGACTGATAAGTGTGTACATTGTAAGATAATAAAATCTTCAACGCTTCGTCTTTTGCTCCTTTTCTGTTGAATGTTTCGAAATTTTCAATCTTATGCTAACGTTTATGCACTTGCTATCTTCTTAGCGTAGCTTGAGAAAGTATAAAGAAAAAGTAAACCAGGTGTAAGATTTATAACGTAAGTAAGCAATGTGAGTGTTCACGTTAATATTAAAAAATACAAGTCAAATTTAAAGAGTGCGTTTATTTTGTTTTGC
>JAZHYW010052498.1:0-11395 GCA_037355805.1 Ixodes ricinus
CAGCAAAAGCTGGAACTGGTGCATTAACTTCTCACTTCTAGGTCATTTACGAAAATGTGCAATCGAACAGTGGTATTATGAATTATTGAATAGCATTTTCGGACGATACATGTAATTTATATAGTCCAATTCTGACCTCCTTCAATTTGCGCTTCCCACAACGCGAAGCAGAGGGAAAGCATGTAGCTCCCTGCGACACTCGAGCATTGAAGTGAAGCAGACTCTGCTCCTCTGAGAACGTTCCAATCGCAGTGCCAGAGGCCAGAGCAAGAGAGCTTAGTACGGCTGCTGGCCGCTGAGGAGCAGTGTCCTTTTCTGTTTCTTCACGGTGGGTATTTGGTCTTCTTCTTCTACGGCTGTACCTTTCAATAAAGTGACGAAGCTCGTTCACTATATCCGGATGGTGAAGCTCCGAGAGACTGATTGATGTTCTGTGGCGTTGTTTGAATATGCCAGGATTCGAGAAACAGTCTGGGGGATTTTTTCCAGCGCCATGCGTTGTAAAGTCAATACGATGGTTCTTGCACGTCGCAGTGCTCAGCGACCGCGCTACGCTCATAATCAAGCGTGCGCAAGTCATTTTTGTGCTGACGGATTCGCCGATGTATGTGGCTAAGCAAACCCTGCAAAAAAAGCTTACATATAACGGCTTGGGCTCTGTATTTAGCAGGGCAATATTTTCGGCGTGGCGTGAGCCGTCCAAGATAGACACAGGTTTGTGCGGCATTTTGATACCCACTTTAGCCTGGACACGTGCCAGTGCCACGCTTGTTTCATTTATGTAGGGAACGCTGATGCGCGAGGTCCGGCGGGAATTCGCACTTGACTGCTGCTGCACGCGTCGTTGGTTTCGGCGCTACAGAATGGGCAACGCGATAAATAAAGCTGCTCGATCGTGTAGCCGTTTTTTTATTAAGTAAGCAATGACGGTTTGTTTTCCTTTCTTTTGTCACTCTTTTGATCAGCAGATGGTCTTTTGCCCTGGTTAAGAGTGTCCTGACCACCGACGCCGATGTGATTGGCTGGGTGGCTGGATTGAAACTGAAGATAGCTTCCAGTGTGCGCCAGTTTTCTGTATACAGAAAACTTTAGCTCGCTTCTGTCCGTGTTACTAGCACGCCCAGGAAGGGTAAGGTGCCGTCCTTCTCGGGCTCCAGTGAACTGGATGGCCGGCTCGATGGTGTTGAGATGCGCCAGGAATTTGTACACTTCAGACTTTCGCAGGACACAGAAGCAGTCATCAACGTACCGCAAAAAAATCTTGGGTGGCGTGGTTAATGATTGCAGTGCCTTCTGTTCAATAACTTCCGTGCAGAGGTTTGGTGTGGTGACGAAAATGGAAGCGCCCATCACGGTTCCACTGGTCTGCTTGAAAAACTCCCCTTGAAGCTGAAATATGTATTGTCGAGGCAGAACTCTAGGAGGCGGCAGAGTTCATCCATGCTGAAGTTCGTTCTGTCACTGAGGTTTTTGTCTTTTTCTAGAGTGTTCCTAGCCGTGGCGACTGCCAAGGGGCACAGGAACACTTGTAAAGAGCTAGATGGCGTCGAATGCAATTATGTCGTCCTCAGCGCTGAACTTTAATTGCGCAAACGTCTCTACAAAATCGCTGGAATTACGCACATAGGCCATCGTATTTACCACAAGAGGATTAAGGATGCGATGAAGATAGTTGAAAGAGCACGAAGTTGCGAGGTGGTAAAGTCTACAATAGGCTGAAGAGGATCGCTAGTCTTGTGAATCTTTGGAAGACTATATAAGCCTGGAGCAGATCCATTCCTACAGAAGAAGTCTGCAGGTGGAGGCTTCTTGAATCTGGATACATTTTGAAAATGTGCACTAGAACTTTGCTTAATTTTTGTCTGGACTTGATAATGTATGGTCCTTTGGCCGGTTCTTATAAGCAGAGGTGTGAAAAAGATCGTGCCCCTTTTTTCCTCACTAGTAATCTCGGTCTAAAATGACAATCGAGTTGCCTTGTCGGCTGGAGGGAGCACAATCTCGTCATCGTCTCGAAGCACTCAGATGCTTTTACTTCTTTTGGTAGGTTGTGTTGACGTTGCGGTATCTTAGAACAAGATGCCGATCACGTTTTGTCAGGTTTATTTGCGAAAGCATGAATTCATGTGCGCCATCCGTCTTCAAGGGCTGGGACATTTTTAACAACAGGCAGCCTCGTTATGGGCATGTTGGAGCCATGACCTTCGGCTAAAGACATTAATCTGACTAGGAGAGAGTACCCTGGACAAAAGATTTGTGATAAAACTGGTAGTGGTTGGTACTGCGCTTTGTTATTAGTCTGTTCTTTAGTCTCGAAAACTTTTTTCCTCGACATACTTGCTGCTTTTCAGCAGCAGTGGAGACAACACTTTCGGCGAACGACTGTAAGGATTGCAATACGTTTGGAATGCTGTGTTTTTATCCTCCGTCGAGAAAAAACGGGTTCAGTTTCTTTTTTTTTTTTTTAAGGTGGCTTGCTACTCGTTGCCAAATAAATAAGGCTAAATACAGACCTCAGAAAAATGAAATAGTGAGGCCCGAATAATTTAACGTCCCCTTTGAGATCATTCATCTCTATTTTGCAGAAATTAAAAAGAAGGAAGTGGGGGTCAAAAAACGCACGCGTATCTCATCGCCATTTATGAATGCACACGAGCTGTGGTTGCCAAGGCGGGCAGAGAAGACGCCAACTCTGTCATTTCGCTGATGGAACCGAGAAGCATTTCGGAATACTTAGGTCATTGTCTCAGACCAATGGACCGGTCTTTCGCATCCAAGGACGTGCAAGAGATGGGCGCCAAGGAAGAGGAATCAAACTTCGAGTTACTGCTCCGTATTACCCAGAAGCAAACTCGTTAGCTGAGCGGGTAATACGAGGCACCAAACAATTCATGGCAATGTATCCTTACTTTACTGGCCGATGGAAGTGCACACTTGAAGCAGCTGGTGCACTACAACAATTCCCATTCAGCTGGACTGCAATATAGCCCACACTTCGCCGCGTACGGAGAGAGCCCTTGGCTACCTGCAGATCACCTGTCTGGGCTTAACCAACAAAATCAAGTTAAGTACAAAACGAGCGTGTTGGTAACGGTACATAAACATGAGGAAGATACACAAAAAGGGGGACGGACAACGAAGACTTCCAACTAGCAACAACATTTATTGACCCGAAGCTTGCGTATATAGGTGAAGGAGGGGGAGGGTGAAGGACTCCACATTGGAAAGGGGAAAGCGATGGGAGAGGGTGTAGGGCAAGAGTGTGAAGGACGATCCCGTGAGATGACATCTAATCGCTTGGAGCCGCGGAAACGAGAGACGTCAGCTCTGGCCCCAGGAAGTTTATCTCCCTCCTGGATAAGCCTATAGAGGGGACCCGAAGTTGTTTTGACTGTGGTGCATGGCGAAGGCCTCCGTGATCTCTCGTCCGTATCTTGAGGCGTGACCTCCAATCCTGATGGTCGAAGGAAGGTCGGCCGTACAGGGTTCGCTGCACTCAGAGGTGTGTTTGGCAATCGGATGGTAACTAATCTCCGAGATGTCGGAGGCTGCTTTCTTAATCTCGTTTGCATGTTCCCTCAAATTCCAGGAACAGAAACGGCTCCCGCGGCAACAAGAAAAATATCGGTCAGCAATAAAAATAATTATGACAAACGACACCAAAAGTTGCAGTACAAGAAATCCAACCAGGCGACATGATTTTAGTTCGAAAACGACCACAAGGTTCCGAGGCGTACGTTTTCTAGGCCTTACATAGTCAGCGAAACATGCAGGCTACAACGAATTCTCAAGACTCTGTAGTACTTGCGACCGAATGATACCACCGAAGTAACTGCACTTAGGAACGCGATTCCATATCACCCAGGAGGGTTAACGATGAAAGGCCCGGCGTGTGTGATGTTTTAAGACAAAGGAGAGAAGAAAGAGGAAGCTAAAAAACGAGGAAACGAGGATGAAGACGGCGAGAAAATAAAACGCCATTTAACCCTGTTACACACTTTGGACCTTTATCATTAACATTGACGAAAAACAGCAAAAAGGCGCGCTAGCTCTTGGAAAACCAGCTGGTTTCGAAGCTTAAAAGAAAACAAAGGCTTAGATGAAAAATATCATAAAAGCTGTAGAAGCGTTTTGTTTAGACAGTTCTACTACCTGGGATTCTTTTAACTTTTATACGGTCGATAAAACTTTTTTGTGCGTACACAGTTCCGCCATCCATTTGTAATAAAAAAAATGCAAGCATAAAATTAATTCGCAATCACATCGTATTCAAGTTTGAATGCTCACGCTTCGAGCATATGACTCGCGCGTAACCCCCCCTCCCCCTCCCCCCCAAAAAAAAAAACAGGAAAAAAAGAGCATATTGCTTTAAATGGTATTTTTAAAAAATGAATACTAAATATGTAATCTGCAGACAAAAGAACACATTTCTTGCCTGTAGCAAGAGGTCTGCGGTAATCTGCACAATAGGACCCCAATCCTAGGAGACACCCAGAAATGCCTTTTCTCAAGTTTGTGCTCACTCTAGCCGCGATTGGATTTTGTGAGTATCATTACTGCGAATCTCAAAACAAAATATATTTGTTTGATTCTTTCCCAATAGGCTCGAAACATAAATGCGTCCACGACGTCAAATCATTCAACTCTGGGTTCAGGCATCTTATAAGAATCCTTATACAACATAGTATACCGATATGCATCTCGGGTGAAATATTGAGTTAACGCTTTATTTTGCGATTTTTTTAAAGCTAAAGCAATTTATTTTTGTTAATCAGTATTACGCATGACATAGCACAACGAGCACGTTAATATTGAGCCCGATTAACAATGTCAGGGAATACACTCGGGCCTTCTCACATAGCTCGTGTTAGATAAACTTTCAAAAAAATATTAGCCGTAATTTAGCAAAGGCTCAATGAGCGGTTTAAACTTTTTAGGAAAAGTTGATGCCACGAAGCTTGTTTGTTTAATTGTAGGGCAGAATCTAATTCATCATTATTCAAATTATTAAAATAAAACTCTTTTTAATTCACATTGCATAAAATGTCCCGTATGCACTTTATAGCGTCACATCGAGAACGTTGTCTGTCTGAATTTGTTAAATCTTGTTTTGATGCTGCATAGCCAGTTGAAAGTCAACAATGCACTTACCTTTGGCTTGCCTCGGCTTGCTGAGCGCGTGTACATTGTGGCGCTTGCCAAGCAACAATGCGTGGGCAATAGAGTTGATAGGATAGACCCTGAGCCACTTATGCTAGCGGTGATTAAAACTCCTTCGTAACCATCCAACACTCAATCATTCAAAGCAAGAGCTAGTGTACTGTTCACTTCAGCACGCAAACATTTTAATTTTTAATAGAGGTACGCGGTGACGTTTCACTGAACTCTGCTAGCCGAGGCCAATTCAAAAGGTTTTTATTTGAGTAATCTATACGAAGATATATCCGAGTAACAGAAAATACAAACATGGGTGCTTTAAATTACTCTTTATGTATTAAATATGCGAATCGCGCAGTGCCCAATCTTCAACAAGTTTGTATAAAAATATAAAGCATATTCTCACGTTCTTCTATAAGCTCTGCTCGTGAACATTAATACGTTTGTGGTTCTCAAAGTGCGTCATCCATCTGCTCGAAAGAACATGTGCGGAAACTGTATGTAATGTTACGAATGGATGAGATAAAATAAAATCTATTGACGAAGTACACAATGATGCCGTGTTGGGCTAAATTTATCGGGCATCTCGGAGTTCGTTAAGAAAAATTGGTCCTCACGCACGCGGAGCCGGTACTATATTTTTAAAGCTTGAATATATGCAACGACGTATGTAAAAATAATTAGGCCAATTGGCGGGGAAAGAGCGTGGCCACAATAACGCGCATACTTTCCGAGAGTGAGCTAAAGGAAAATATAAAATTATTCGCCTCATTTTTAAATTGGTCCTACTTTGTATTAAAGCACAAAGCGCATCGGAAATTAACATTTAGCCATCTATTGTGACGTGTAGGTTGGCCGCCGCAAGCTGTTTGTATTGTTTGGTCAAAAGGCGTGATCATTAAGGCCAAAATTACGTGCGCCCCTTCCTTTTTACCAACTACTCAAATTATTTTTGAAGGGCACTTCCAATAAGCAAATATTGAATAAGGTATAACGAGACAGGCTATGGCGGACGTTAAACTACGAGATTAAAGTGGTAATTTGGGGCTTGATTGCCTAAGGTCCACTAACCGACATTTGAAATGTTCGCCTTTGCTCGCAGATTCTAATTATACATTTATTGCCTATATTCAAAACTTTCCATGCCGGTTGGTAGAAGTAAAATAACCGAATTCTGCTCCGCTGCTAATTTCTGGCGAATTTAAGGCCGCCAGAAGGTTGAGTCACTATTTGTAAACCTGCCAGAGAGACCTGCTTTGAAAAAATGGCTTCGATCCGTACTCGAGAACCAAACTAATGGCGATCGCAACGCCGCCATTTCTCTTGCAGCGGCCACTCTGGGAACTGCACGTCTGCACGTATCGGTTCAGGTCGAGTTGCACAAGATCAGGTCGCGCCATCTCGCAGTGCCATTTCGCAGTACCAATATAAAATTAGCTTTTATGTGTTGACTAGTCGCTAAAGGGTGGCGCTGTTATCGTATTTACTTTGGTCTCGGTGGACACGAGCGGTCCGGGTTTCAGGGGTGATTTTCCCAACTGAGTGATTTAGGAACGTTAAACTGCATATGACAAAAAATGAAAGACTTTGCAATTCCCTGTAATGCCGAATCAGAGGCACAGATCTTGAGGAGGAGGAAAAGAAGGGTACGGAGGGAGCGTACGGAGAGGAGAGTATGCCCCTCGTCCTCCTTCGCTTCCCTCTCATCCTCCCTCCTCCTCCTCTCCGCTCCTCCTCTCCCTCCCTCCTTGTCCCCTCCTGCTCCCTCTCCCCTCCTCCATCCTGCTCCTCCCCTGCACCTCCCCTCCCTCCCTCCCTCCTCCCTCGTGACGTCACTCGTGAAGACCTCGTGAAGGGTCGTGACCTTCACTATTGAGGTCGTGACCTTTGTCATGACCTTCACTAGTGACCTTCGTGACGTCACTCGTGACCCTCGCGACGTCACGTGTGACGTCGATTATAAAAAACGTCCCATAATGCACGCGCGGTTACGCCGACGGCGATGGCGACGGCGACGGCCACTCGCTCAAGCTGGAAACGGGCGCCCTAAAGCGCGAAACACATGTACGACGAAACCGTCCGATCGGACGTCCGATCAGGCTATACGACGGTCGGACGCGGCTTGATTGGTCGTGTGGCAACGTCGGAACGCCATTGTGGCATGTGACCGATTGTCCAGGGGTGGTTGCGGTGGTCGATGCTCAGCGAATGACGACGCAGGTAGCGGTAACGGCATCAGATGACGTCACGTTTTGGGGAGCGGGCTATTCAGGAGCAAGGATCCGGTTGCGAGTCCCTGTTCCTTTTCTTGGCATTTCCGGGGAGATGAAGAGAGCCCGCGCACAGCCTTATACCGCGCTCAGAATGGGAGAGGAACGCGCGCCTGTACCTTCCACTGCACTGCCAAGAAAAGTTGTCGCACAGTGTGTTATTCTCCATTGAGCAGAAGGGCGATCGTAGGTAAGTCTGGCAACACGCACTGGTCACACTACTGGGCGGAGCCGATCTGAACCGACGGAACGACGCGTCGCAAGCTCGGTCGGAAGCATGTGCCTCGGATAATCGTTTGCGGCGAGTCGGAGCAGCGATCGGACGTCGGATCGGACGGTTTCGTCGTACATGTGTTTCGCGCTTAAAGCGCGATCCTAACCAACGTGTTTTTGTGCGGGCGTAGGCCGTGCACTACCCCTTAAATTGCGTATTTTGTGACGTCGGGCTGATTCCTTGCGCCTTCTGGATCCGCATAAGAAAGTTCGGATGATTTCAACTTCTTCTGAACGCGCACGAAAACGCGCTGAGACGCAGTAGGGCACTCCTCTCCCGGCCAATCAGTGGAGGGCACCAGTTCCGGCTCCGCGTTTCTTCGCCGTCTGGCGCAGATGCTCTCTGCTCGCCCGAAAGCGCACCGTCCTAACCAACGCGCATGGTTGTGACTCAGAAAACGGCCCGGAAAGAGCAAAAACGTCGCGAAATACGCAATTTCTGGGAAGCGTACGGCCTACGCGCGCACGATACCGCGTTGGTTTGGATCGCGCTTAAAACTGCGCCCTAAAAAGCGCTTCACGTCGTGCTTTCGAGCGGTGTAATCGTAGCAACCGTCGCCGACGCTGTAACCCGGCGGCGCGGCATTCGGTCACGTGTCACAGCGTCAGCGACGGCTGCGATGGTTACGCCACTCGGCGCCGCGACGCGACCAGATTTTCGCTCACATGTGTCTCGAGCTTTAAGGTATGTTCAGTCACTTCCGTTGGCTTAGGATCATGTTGTTGGGACATCTTACGACGACAGAACACACATCACGAGGTAGCTTTAGAACTACGCTTCAATAGAGCGGAAATTTTGTGGTATCTTTGAGCTCAAATGTACGTATCATTTATGAGAAATGGCCGGTCACAACGATGTCAACATATTTAAAGCCACAAAAGGAAGAATAAGGGGTCGACAAAAATCGAAAAACACAGTAGTGTCTTGCTAATGTGGGCTATTCGACGATCAACGACGTAGAAGGGCTTTAATCCCGGTCCTCAAATGCGATGTAATATCCGCTACCCCCCCCCCCCCCCGAGTACGAAAAGATGTCAGTGCCCAGACAGTGCTGTGCTGGCCCCAGCTGGGTCGAGAATTGTTTTATGCGTTATTCGTTGTCGTTTTTCACAGTGAGTTTATTTCAGATCCGGGAGCCGTAGGCCTGTTGAGAAATTAAGGGTTTAGCATGGTCTCTCACGTAGGTATAATGTGGAAATACGTTGAAGCTATACATTTAGCACGTATTTCGCTTGCGATCGGCGGGGTCGTAGTGCCACAAAGGCGATAGAATTGGCCTGCGTTGGTCGGATCAGGGATTAATTCGGATATCGCTAAGATCAATTTTAAGGCGACATCTTTTACAATCCTTGACCATGTTAAACTTTGATGTCTACAGTGAAGCGTGTGATGTATTTCACTCAGAGCCTGGCTATGGCGATTGCGTAAGTCAAACTTGGCTGTGTGCAGCCGTGGTGTTGCACTGTCAAATGACCAAGAGGCTCACGTTGGTCTATGTGGTGCAGCGAAGAACTACATTAAAGCTGGTGGTTCCTGTACCGTGCTAGATAATGCTGTGCTGCTTTCTAAATTGTTCTGGCGTAGACGAGAACTCTTACAAAACACAGGTGTTGCAATTCAATGCAAGACCATTTTTTTATATTTGTTTCGTTTTTGGTTCGTTTACAGTAATTGTCGAAACGCCTAGGAAAATGACTTATTCCGACCGCTTGCCACTATAGCTTGAAACTTCTTTTACTAATCAAGATCGATGCCCTCTAATAACCATATTAATGGTTGTTACAGTGGCACAGATTTGTGTAATTACTACCATGTGGTGAATGCCAAAGATACAAAGTGAACAGTTGTATTCTACTGGCCAAGATGCTTTCCCAAAAGCAGTGATGTGAGACTGATTTTCTAGTGTCTAAACATGTGCCAGCCGTGATATGACTTAATTTAGACCAATATTACAGTGTCTCAAACTTCTGTCAGCCAATTCAATAGGTTTGGCGACTCGCATGGCGTTCATGGACAGAATGCATGCAATGTTTTCGGCAGCATGTGACGTATTGTCGTTGATTCCACTTCAAAGTACCAACACCTAAACGCGTCAGCATTAGCCGCGGCTGACTTGACGCAACCAACAAGATTCCTGGAATCCACAACCAAGGAAACCAGCGACGCCGCGAAAACAGAACAGAACAGGAGGATTTGCTCAACCCATGCATCTGCATAGGGCATTACAAAGTAGGTGAGCAGATATACAAAGACAGTTGATTTCGTGCTAGTCATCGTCCAATGGTAAATTTGTTTGGTGGGACCAATGCTAAAGAACGTAGGACCAGTGACTATGAAACGCACGGACAGAGGTGCTGACTTACAACTGTAAGTTATTGCTGTTCAAAAGCAGAAATAAACACAAAAATGGAGGGAAAGAACGAACCAACAACATCCGTCACGTATCTGGCACGTAAGCTTTTTGGCGACTTCATTTGCTTTTGCTAGTAGATCTTTGACTGCCTGAGGGATTCCATGAATTTGTAGATTTAGTTGTTGGTTTCTCTATTCTATGTCAATGACCTCCTGCCTTAGTATTTTTATCTCCCCGTCGGCGTCACTTTTTTTCCCAGCGTTTCTACTCGTTTTTGCAGTTGTTTCGTCTCCTTTTTCTGTTAGCCGATATCTTTCACCACTCCATCGTATTTTTTATCTGACAGTTTCTGCATAAACTTCTCAAAGCCACTCACGGTTTCTTTCAAGCCCAAGAGACTATCTTATTTCGCATTTATGGTAGCGAACATTACTGCCGTCTCACTCTTTCTTTTTCTTTTTTTATTGCTCAAACTATCTTTAAACTAAATGTTTACGGTAAATTGTTTATATATTTAGGTTTTATCTAAGGTAAATAGATATATGTATTTTTATTTATGTTGTCACATCTGCAGTCAGTAACTAAATATATCTTATTATCATCAATAATTTGAATGTGTCAAGTTCACAACGGGTTGAGACCGAGACGGGAGTACGATACTTGAAAATAAGTCAGATGTTAAGCCAATCTGCGGAAACGTGCTTTTCTTTTTTTCGCTGATTGACAGTGTGAAGCACCGGGTCGCCATGTACGCCAAGAAAGGACATTGTGCTAGCATGCTAAAGACTGTAGGCAAATACACAAAATATCATAAAAAAATAATGTTCGAAAAGAATCTGATACATTAGGCTTTACTGCAGAAATAATTGCATAGAGACATTATATTTATAGATTACACATAAACAGCACTAACGACAGAGCGAACATCCTCATATTCCTAACATAAATCATATTTGGGCCTCAGTTTGCATGAGCTCGAAATTCCCAAATAACTGACTCCGGGACGCAAATGTAATATTCGGTTTTACGTCCATTGGCTTGGGGTCTCACTTTACAACTCGGTGCTTTATGAGCCATGCGCTTTGAGATTATATTAGGCTGCCACTTATCCCCGCGAGACTGCTATATATGCTGCACAACTTAACAATTTGAACATTTAATTTTGTTAGTGCTGCGAACATCGCATCTCGCCAGAAAATTTAACTGTTTAACATGGTTTCCACGTGGCGTCATTGGACTTTATGCTGGTGGGCATTGAACTTTGTTGTTGCTGGAGAAAATCAAATTCTGTGGTGCCAATGCCACGCTGCTGAAGGTTTGGGCTCAGCGCAAGCTCGTCAT
>JAZHYW010052499.1:0-124677 GCA_037355805.1 Ixodes ricinus
ACTTTTGTTGAATGGTTTTAATTACTGCTGGTTCATTTGAACCATCAGAGCCAGTTATTCGTCAGTAACTGTTCGCCACTTTCAGCCACTTTCTGGCACGGCATCGCGCTCATGCGCCACGGTGGGCTACGGTGATCGCCATCATCATTACGCCGATTTCGCGCCTCGCTGCGATAACTTTCGTTGCTCGATACCGCCTCTGATTTTCTGTGGTCTTCACTCATTACGTTCGGCAACCGGATCAACGTGTACGCGCATCGCTGGTTATCGTTGCGGCAATCGCAACAAGTTTCCATCGAAGTGACATCAAGTACCCGCCCTCTGACACTATGACCTTGCGACCAGCGCAGAAAAGCCACTCGATGAAGTAGGCGGTATAGTAACTTTGAGACCTTTCATCAATTTTTTGAAGTTGAGGCAGGAGAAAACAACTTTTTCTCTGGAAGTCTGACTTGACGGGCTCTTTGTCTTTGGGTGCCGATATCGTGGCTTCTTCAGGAAATTACGGTTCTTTCGGAAGTGTATGCTGAGCTACCTCGCACCCAACGATTTTGCGAACCCGGAAGGGTTTCGCTAAGTAAACTATGACCAGTTGTTACTTGTGCGGCTGAAAACTGTTTGAGCAATATCTTGCCTTCTCGGACCGCTCGCAGAACCGCCTGTTCTTTTCGTTTTCCTCACTTCGTTTCGGGAAATTGGTCAGGTGGTCAGTGGGCGCCACGCCCAAGACAGTGACATTTATAGAGCTCTCTTGAGACGGCTCCCCGACTGATTTCGAGTTACGACAAGCGGCGAGCCATGACGGAGGCGCTCAAGACATGGCTGATACCGAGTCATCGGGGTCATGAGTGGCAGCTCTCTCGACGGCCTGGACATCATTTACGCGGTCTTCAACATGCAGCCCGACAACACGTGGAAGTTCAGCATTGAGCACACGCAGTGTCGGCCTTACAGACGTGCTGGCTCGACAAGCTGAGGCACGTCGCCGCCATAGACGCGCTCCGGTACCAATTGGTCCACACAGGTAACGGCCGCGCCTGGGCGGCCACGTCCCCAGCAACTTCATACGCGAGAAAAAACTGACTGACAAGGTCAGTCCTGGTAACCTGGCACCCGGCCACCGTCTTTCATCTTCCGATGCAGATGACCACCACCGAGCTGAGAGCGGTGCGACCGTTGCCTTTGTTGCCGGTCTTCCGGCGGTCAGCGACTTCCGTTCCGTAGGCGTTGCACTGATGGGTCAGGGCTCGCCCGCTTCTCCATAGCTGCTGACGCAGGCTCGCACAACTTTGAAGTACCAGTTCTTCCTCAACATCGCGGTGCAGGATGACTTGCCTCACCTACGTCGGCAAAGGGAGCACGTGTGGCTTCGCGGCAGGCCGTATGCCCTGCGAATCAACTTGCTCAGCCTCCTAGCCCAACGGAGCCAAGAACACTAACGTGCGAGGGCGAGATGGCATCTTCGGGGATCATCAACGTTCGTCTGTTCAGGACCTGGATGGTTTTGACTACTACAAGGCCTCGTTCCGAAGTGGAATTTGGTGGACTTTGGACCCGAGATCCTGTATCCCTCATCCGGGCCCGGGACCTGACCCGTGCGATGCCTAGGGACGTTCACCGAACACATCTGACCAGGTGGCTACGGTTGTGGAGCTGGTCAAGGAGCGTGTTGGCAAGGACAGCAGCTGAGAATGCAAAGATGCTCGATGCGCCGGGCGGTGGCGCCCGCAACACCTTCCGCAATCGCGTCTGTCCGAAGCCTCCAAGGCTCACGGCATCCTGGTGGTCGTACCCACGGACGAGCTGGTCCAAGTTCAAGAGGCCTCATGACTGCTGCCCTCGCAGTGCTCAGGGGTCAGGGAGAGGCAAGCTTCTTCAGCATGGTTTCCGAGTGGCAGCGCGATTCCGTAGGTAGTGCCCTCTGGTGCGGGAAGGTCTGACGAATCCGAGCAGTCGCACGGGTGTTTCTTAGCGAGCCACTTGCTCGAATGTTTGGTCTTCAGCGATGCATTTCCCATCTGAGAACAATGCTCCCAACAGTGGGGTATAAGTAGTTTCACTGTTGCCTTCCTCTTCCGGTGTTTGTTGCTGTGTAGCCGGAAGAGCAATTGCATCAGAGCGCTGCCAGAACACTAATATCAGCCAAATGAACAGTTTTTCTGCCGATGAACTATGCACTTGTGGCCTTTTCATAGCGTGCTGCCTTTATTCGTGCCTTTTCTTCTTTGATGGGGGAGGTTTCCGATCGAAGTTGGCTGTGCGGTATGCCAGACAGAAATATGCATGCTGGCACTGAGCCTGCCAGTGTATGGTAGGTTTGTGAAAACAAGAGGTCCGTATTTTTAACTATTACCCAAGTCTACCTGCTCCCTTTAGTGCTTTGGGAATGTATTGTACATTACTTTTGATAGTAAAAACAGTTTTCTGAAAATGTATTTTGTTTGTTTTATACTTTGGCGACTGAAAAGACTTGTCAGTGGCATGCGCAAGCCAATCTGTGCTGGTTGTTCAAAGATGGTAATCGAGCAGGCCATGCCTCAATAAACGGATAGTTACCAGATTACTACAGACCTTTGGCTAAGTTTCTTCTCTTCTGGATGGCAAAATTGCAGCTAGGTACTGAACAAATTGAATTGAAGCAGCATACAATTTATATTAAGACTTCATGAATACAGAAGAAATTGAAAACTCTTGACCTTTTTATATCTTTTTGGCTTATTTTGACAATGAATTTTCCCCTCTTCACAGTATGCAATGACCAACCAGTAGGCACACCTGAGTTGTAATCGAGGTCTGGATATATCTCTTTTTATTGAATAGTGTAGTCATGAAGCTTCACAACTAAAAGCTGGCACATTGTGACTTAACCTTGTACTCCGAGAGCAAGTTTGACAGCACTATGCAGTGAAAACCAGTATAAGTGCCCTAGTTTGTAACTTGTCAGTAGCCTCACATGCTGTTGTGTGCAGCAATAGACTATTTCCTAAATCCCAAAAGTGCCCTGGCCTGCACTTCGGAAGCAATCGTGGACATTGGTGTTCCTATGGTTCATGTGATCAATAATTTCAACCACTTCAGTAACACAAACTTCCAGTGAACTCCAGAGTTGTCCTGAATAAGGGGCTAGATTGCAGAGACCTGTCGCATCACTTTTGAAATTTCTCGTCAATGTCTGTGTTTGTTTCACACTGCATGCAATCACCCTCCACCCTGGATGAGCTGCAGACATCTCTTACAATATTATTATTCTCGTGATTTATTGTTTTAGCACACAGGAGTTGCTTAAAAAACCGAAAGTCTGTGGGGCAAGTTCAAGCAGGTCAGCGGAAGGTTTTAGCATTTGCAAGTTAATGTCAGTGTCTTTGAAGCTGTACGTGAACGATAATATTGTAAGACATTTCTGCAGCTCAGCCAGGTGAAGAAATGATTGCATACACAATATCAAAAACGCTGACATTGCTACGGAAATTTTAAAGTGATACGACAGATATCTGCAATCTACACAGCCTATTCAGGATGACTCCAAGTGCAGCTCCATGCTGTGTTGGCATCGGGTGGTTGAAATTACCCGATACTATATTTTCTTTCACCTTACGATGGACATGAGACCTTACAAGCCACCTGGGGACAATTCTGTAGGCTTTTTGGAGGTGTCGCGGCGCTCCTTCTCGGTTGGTGGAGCCACTCAGGAACGTGAAGTCATAAGACACGCTACGAACTATGCATTGCCTCGTGTAGCTCGTGCTACTGTTCATGCTGGCTTTGTTATAAGGGTGAAACGAAGTATGTACAACTGTAGGAACACTATTCACATGATTCCTTGAGTGCGGACAGGGTGCTTGGAGATTTGTAAATGATACCATACTTCGCCAGATGACATAAAAGTATATTAATACACATTTCACCTTTTTTTCATTTGCATTTTCACCGTACTGGTTTTATATAGCACCTGGTCAGTTATGTAAACACTGCCAGTAAGCAGCATGAGCTGTGTAGCGGGAGCACTTGTATGGGGGGGGGGGGGGGGGGGGGGGGACTATATTATATTTTTATGTTTTAGAGCACAGCCGCAAGGGCCCGTTTCCGGTTTGAGCAACGTTGGCGTCGCCGTGTGTGCGTTATGGGAATAATGCAACTGGCGCGACCGCGCATTGCATTATGAAAAAAAATTCCCCTGCTAAATTTGAAGGCGTGAAAATTTTCCCCGCTAGCGGAAAAAATTTTCCACCTAAATGGGGATCCCCTCCCTTTACTGTGATTGCAACAAGTACCACAATTCAGGTCCTTTGCCCCAGTCAAAACTATAAACTGCAGTAAAAGTTGTCTGCTTGATATGACTTCATAATCTTATCAGGTAATCCAAAAGCTTGAGAGAGAGAAAACAGAAAGAACCATAAAAATAAGCAAGCAAGGTGAGTCCCGGTAGGCAGGTGGTTTTCAAATGGGGTCTGCAGACTCTTTGGGCCCCTGAGCCGTTGATCACCAGTCCAAGCCAAGCAATAAGGCAACCTTAAAAACATTTCTTTGGCTGAACGTTTGGTGTTCGCAAAGCCAGATAAGAAAATGCGGCCGCGGACTGCGACATGGGCGTCGGTCGAGGGTGGAAGAGGTAGGCGCTTGCCGCCGGATGGGTTGGCCAGGAGGGTGATGTGACCGGGGGCGGCTAGGAGGGAGCTGGACCATCTGTGCGCACAGGGAAGGGGCTATGAAGTGTGGAAAGGCTTTGAGAAGATGCGAATTTATTAGCCCGATTAGCGGTAGTAATGCTTCTACATTTTACGACAACTATCAAGTACAGCACGCGGTACGCATTAAACTATCTGACAGAGAAGAATGCCGTGAATGTGAGCATCTGGAAGCACAGATGTACGCTAACGTTTGTGATGCTAGAACGGTTCATGTGTGCAACACAATTGCCTGTCAATTCGCCATACATTACTTTTTATATTATTGATGCTGAGTCCTGAAAGCCCTAGTAGACTCAACCATGTGCACTAAGTGGTGGGGCTGATTATTCTCTTTAAAAGCAAAGTTGACATCTGTCCGTGCAATCCCCAATATGCCTTCTCTCTCCCATCACTTTCACCCGATCCAGAAAGGGTCCCCAAAACGTTACTAGTTAGAAAGCCACTGCGATGGATCCTATTGAGAACCAAGAGTGCAGAAGCACACACAAAATTAAACTAGGATGGTTTTTATGATTTGGACAGGAAGCAAAACCTTATAAATATTTCTTAAACACTTAGAAAAAGGTTCCAACAGCAGTAGGGGGCTTTATTACGTTTCGGGAAGAGCTTCCCCTGGTTCGAAGACGGAAGCCTCTTTGAAATGTCTGTCAAAGCATCTGCCCCTACGTGGGCCTTTTTCCCTCGCTTGACTATTTTGGTGAAGACTTGTTCATTAATACATTTAAAATATTTCTTGGCCAGATGGGCCCTGAGAAAGTACCATGACACAATACAAGTCATGTCACATTTACGAGATAGTCTCCTCTTGTTGGATGTGGAGGCACCAATGCAATACAAAGAAAGGATAATGGTGTTTCTTAGGGAACAAAAGTGGCCTCCTTTGAAAACTGATGCAACCATGGCGTTCATGGGATTAATTAGTGACCAGAGAGCTTTGTTTGAACAGCCAGCATTATTTTTATTCGGGTGCAGTGTCCTTGTTGTCGACGTCTTCGTCGCTGAGGAACTGCGCTTCCGGCCGGTGTTCCTTTGGAGGCCGCAGGCTCCATTCCACGTCCGCGCACGGTAAGCGTCTGAGTTCCAAGCTTGATCTCGTACACTGCATGAGCAGTACACCGACACTCCCTCTCACAGACACACCCTGAAAACAATTTTATGAGGCGTCTACACTGCCTGCATGCACATGCAAGAATACAGAATCTGCCCAAACTGACATTTGATTACCCGAAAACATTAAAGGGCACAAAAATGAAATTTAAATATTCAAATTTCGTTTAGAAATGAGTCCGCATGACGGATAATAACCGTAAATGATAATTGCACGTTTGTGGCTGAACGACTTGCTATATTTTTCGTTCCAAACGGTGCACTCGACAAGTGCTCGAAGAGAAGCGAACGGAGAGCGCGATGCGTCATATGAGATATCCGGCGCAAACAAAAACAAAAAGTAAGATTCCCCACATTTTGGCAGCGTGTCCAAGGCTGGCGTGGTTATGAGCTTTGCCCTTGGTGGTGTTGTCAGCGTTGTGGTGGTGTTAATAGCGTCGACGCGTTACAACCGAACGTTCCCGAAGTACCCGTAGGGTGACAAAAGCGTGTGGCTGGCCCAAGAGACATGTAGCTTCCACAACACTGTCAGTTTAGGGCTGAACGGGGTGGGGGAAAACGGCCTTTGTTCGAGTTTTGAGCTAATCTTCTAGGGGAGAATGGCTGTGGTACGGTTGCACGAACGAGGGTCCGAGAAAGAGGGAATCCTTCCTTTCCGTCTTCTTCGGGACCGTTTGGTACAGTACGCCGATTTGCGAGCTGAGCTAGGAGGAAAGCTGAGCGCCAAACCCGGCGGAAATTCCCAAGAGCGGGCGCTGCTCCGAAGGAATCTGCTGCGTCTGCGACCCCTGCGTAGCAGGACACCCCAATGTTGCTTTGAATTACCTCCCCAAAGAGACCATTTGCTGTATCCCAGAAAGTGCCCGGCCACTAAAAGAATTGTAAGGAACGGTGTGCCTGTCAGCTCTGGTAGGCGACAATTTCAACTATCCTTGCGGGTACATAGATTTTGGCGTAATTCAGAGTCACCCTGAACAGCGCCTGATATACCCAGACTGTCATATCACTTTTAAAATTTCTCCTCAATGTCAGTGGTTTTGACCTTTGTGCATGCTGTCCACCCTCCAACCTGGATGGGCTGCAGAAATCTCTTACGGTAGTATCATGTGATATTGGGTCAAAAACGCTAAAAATGCTATAAACAGCCCCGCGGACTCCGAGCTAAATTCTGGTTTTTGTTTTGTGATTTATCGGCTTTCAGCGATTCCCTGTAAATAACAATCACGAGAATGATTATGTTGTAAGGAATTTCACTACAGCTCAGCCAGGTTGAAGAAGGTGGATGCCGCATGCGCAGTATCAACGCGACGTGAGGAGGGGCCTAAAGCGATATGACAGGTCATTGGCTGCTATCAGGCGCTTGTTCAGGTGACTACCTAGTGCGTTCCAAAACTGTGTAACCATGAAGTTAATCGAAATTAGTAATCACTAGGGGCTAAGACACCGTTCCCATGATTCACTGATGCGGGCAGGAAACAAAAATGGTCTATAAACTCACGTAAAAATCACAGGTCCATATTGAAAGATAGTTTATTTAGCTTTACGGTAGTTTTCTTGTGCCTTTCAACGAAAGACTGGTGTTTCGGTTAGGGTTCAACATGCAACACATTCAAGCTAGAAAATGGCTGGAATTTCGTTTCCCTACCCCTTTAACTGTTCCATAGAGCGAATGCGTCAATGTGTGGCACATGAAAAACGGCACATAAATTTCCATTTTCCCGTTGGCCAGGCGAAAACGGCACCCCTAGAGCCATTGACTGCGACTCGTCATAGCTCCAGGAATGCTCCGCACACTGGCCACTTCTCCCTGCTTGCACTCGGCGCGCCAATAAAGGGGGGGAGGTGGCATTCATGGAGCTATATTGTCCTGTTAATATTAGCTCCTGGTCCCCGGCGGCCCCGGCCGCTCGCCGGGGCGTGGGGGTGCCTGTGCCGTTCCCGCGGTTGCAACGATCCCGAGGCAGAGAGAGCGCCGGTGCAGCCGCCTCTCTCTGCCCCTCTCGAATCACGTCAGCGTGGCCGGAGGAGGAGGAGCGGGAAATTTCCTCCCTCTTCGTGCACCTGCTGTCGGCCATTTCCTGCTTTCAACCATCGCCTTGCCCGGCTGGCAGCAGTGAAGACAGGGCGTGCTGCTGTAGGAATAATCTGCGTGTGGGAATGCTTTCGCATTCCTGCACATAAGCAGTCTGAAGTGTTCTCCTGTAATATTTTTGTGTTTAAATTGGATGCTGGGAAAATGGTTGTACATACAACACTGCTGCCTTGACTTACCGAGATTCCAGCGTTTCGTATTTTAGTAAATAGCGATAAACCCCTAAATTTAACTGCCAAGCCATGTAAAGAAATTAGGGAGAAAACATAAATCTCCCTAATAGAGCTGCCCTTTAATAAAAAAAATCCAGAGTTTTGAAAAAGAGATTGGGAGTACCTAAAGTACTTCTTGTTAGTTGTGAATACGAAAGCATCGCTCTATCGGGGAAAAATGAAATGCGAACAGAGGAGCGCGTGGCTTGCCGTACAGGCTGCGCCACCTGGAAGTGAGCCTAGGGGCGAGGGTGCGTGGCCTACTCCGATGTGTTCACGCCCTTCGCTCGGCACTCCCCAAGCTTCGGCAGTGCGCCTCTCAGTGCGCTGAAAGCTGTCACCGCTATCTTTGTCTGCTCGGCGCGTGGGCCGAGCTTCTTCACACCGCACGCGCTGAGCCAGCAAAGATAGCGGTGATAGCTTTCAGCGCACTGAGAGGCGCACTGCCGAAGCAGGGAGCGCCGAGCGAAGGGCGTGAACACATCGGAGTAGGCCACGCACCCTCGCCCTAGGCTCACTTCCGGGTGGCGCAGCCTGTACGGCAAGCCACGCGCTCCTCTGTTCGCATTTCATTCCTACGATAACTACATCAACCTTGCTGACAGATGGGTGAGCGTGTTGGTTCTCTAATTTACGATAAGGAAGAGGGAGGACATTGAAGACAAAGAGACAAGACAGGCTTTCGACTTTCGCTGTTGGCGCGCTGACCGGCGCTGGCGGACGATGCCCAGCGCCATGTGATGGTGGCGAATAGGTGCCTGATAAGCCAGCACAAGCTGTGGGCAGGATCGCAGCGATGTAAAAGGTACACGTGGCTGTGGATGCGCGCTAACCAATAGGATCTTATTTTTAATGCGAAAGCATTAACTGTCTTATAGAGCGAAAGAGCCAGCAGGCTCTTTCGCTCTATGCGTCGGTGTCTTCAACGATAATATTTCTCTACGGCTGTTTTATTTTTTTCTTCTTGACCCAAAACACTGCCCCCTTGAACTGTCTGCAAGGCTGCCTCTTTCTTCGGAACTTCATAGGTGATCTGGATTCCATTTCTCCCGTCGTACAGGGAAGTTTTGCAAGTATTTTGGTGATGCATGTGTTCGGGGTAATCCCGTGGCGGTGTCTGTTTTCTTTGATATAAGCCACAATTTGTTGTCTGGCACCGAAAATCAAGCACGAATCTACGTAAATAATAAAACCACTTAAAAAAGCAACACCCCAAAATTAAAAAGAAAAAAAAAAAGAAAGAGATTAGGAATACATGAAATACCAAACAAGCCCCACCACACTCATGAGAATTCGGGGCTGGACGTCGACTCACCGGATTTATATGTGCTGAGTTCCGGTGAATCGGTAAAGGTGGGTGCTTGCATCAAGCAGTTGCACACAGGGGTGGTAATGGTGGTGTTTTCCTAGGGAACCCTATGTAATGAAGTGACCACTATTGGGTACACATGCAAGATACAATCTGTTCTGAGCTTAAGGCCTGCAAACAGTGTCCAAGTCAGATAGTCCATTTGGCTTCCTCTTTCTCCCCAACTGCAAGGGTGAGACAGGATGAGATTGAGCCATCGGTGAAAAGTGAAAAGAAAGTGCAAGATGTATCTCAGCCTCTAGGAAATGACCGTACCACTGGGGTGAGTTTCAACTATTGCCTCTTTTATACTGGTCTTTGGATTGTGACTGCATTGCCGGCCTCAATTGTTATATTAAAGCCTACATAAACAGTAATTCATAAACTCTGATAACTCAGTTTTCTTAACATTATATTTGGCATTATTAGAAAATGGTTAACAGTTTCAGTTTGATCAGTCTCTAGACTAAATATGATGTTTATATTTAGAGAGCATGCAACCACTCTTCCACACTTTAAAATTTAGAGTTGGAGCAGAGAATATGAAAAGCTGTAAACAAATCCCCACTGAAGAAACTGAGAAAAGTCTAAATGAGTTTGGGTACACATCTGTTTCAGTATTTTGTAGTTTATGAATTACCTACCTGGTATTTACCCACTCAACTCCTTATCCGTATCCACACTGTGTTAGCAGCTCTCTGTTGTAATGAAAGGATAAATGCCGGGCTTTTGAGAATGTATATCCTATATACAATCCTGCAAGGAGTTTCAGATTCTGCAAAGACTGGGACAAACCAAGTTGAGACAGATATTATCCTTCTCTCTGTCAATTGGAATTACTCCGATGCCTACGAATGCATAACATCGGACATAAGCATGCGCAATACCGGAGAACTCTCAAACAGGACCCTTCAATATTGGACTTACCTTCAACTCAAACCAGGCCCAACCTCTTGGAGCTTGTAGTCCTTGCCTTCCTTCTTGAAGTACACATGATGCCTGTGATAAGAGACGAATACAGTCCGTTAGAGAATGTGAATGCTACGGCAACCAATCTGGGAGAACTGATAGAGACTGAATGCTCACCAAAAAGAAATGTAGTCATCCTGGTTGGCAAGGTGGCTCTGCTGAGGTCCTCCTTTGGGACTGGAAAGGGTACTTGAGGATGTTTGTCACCTGAAAAGCGAGAAGGGGAAGCAAACGGGGGAAAATTGTGTTGTGTGTATGTCTGAACTGACGGAACGTTAGTCAGCATCAGTGATTGTATGGTGTACCTCGGCTGTAGATGAGAAATTGAGCAATTGCAGTATCACTGCTAGCCTGGGGTCTTCAACATGCTATCACGCAGAAGTGATACACGGCCCGCACACGGTACGAAGCTCGTCCAGGTCCCGAAGCGGGCAAGGGTGGGGATTGAGCTCCGAGATCCCTGGATTCTGCAGTATGAGCCGCTGCTCCAAGCACTCCGAGGCTGCAGTGTTAACACACTCTGCCAGCCGATCCCACCAAAAGCGTGACACTGAATTAGTGAAATTAGCATACCGCAATATTCGGTCATCGCCTCCCTGGAGCCTAAAATTCATTAAAAAAAGTGGATAACCACAAAACGCTGCGAAAAATCTAAAACACGCCCACATTTTCCGTACGTATCTTGCTCTGGGAGATGGCTTTACACTCAAAACTCGAGAAAGTTTCACTGTTTTATACAAAGAAATGCTCATGAAAGAATGTTTTCCTATAGTGAAGTCACAACTTTGCTTGCATACTTGCATACGTGCAATAAAAGAAAACTGCAATCGGCATCAGCACAAACATTTGGTCCGTGAAAGCATGTTTCTAAAACTGCCATGTTCTCTTTGTAAGTTAAAAAAAAAGTCTACAATAAAATAAACCCAACAGGCACCAACAAGCTAGTGGGCGGGCGAAAAAGCGATGAAGAGCAATGCTGGGAAGCAGGCAGAAGCTGGTGATCGCGTTAAATAAATACTTTGGTGTGAGGCCAAATCGGATGCCTTGCCTATCACAAGGAGCAGGCTGTGGAACTTCCTTGTCTCGTGCCGCCACATGCTTGCGTCTGTGCACGGCATGCTATCAACAGAAAGGTTGAGGTAGCGTTGCTGCTTGAAGTGGACAGCACCATGAACACGGAGCTCAAAATGAAGAGCGCTTTACAACGTCTCAATGCGTGTTCTGGAAAACTCTACCCATTGGCTTGAAATCTCAAACACTGCACAAGCTTACCAACCGCGATCAAGACGTTCTGGGAGAATGATGGGATATTTACACTGATCTTATTTCGATGGAGACGGACTTGCACATTTACCTTACCTCCAGCAGTTCCATTCCAGGATATGAGGGCATTTGCTGAGCTCGCGATCCCCTGAATGAGTTATTGTACACCGCGTGTTATCTTTCCGATTTTTGTTGTTGTCCAAACAAACTTTTTTGTAAGCAAAACAAGTTTCATTTGTTATCTCCATCATTTTTTCCTTTCGCATGCATGTACTCTGACTTTGGGGTAGCAGAAATCAGGGAAAAATGCATAAACAAATTGATGTCTTTCCCTCCTTTGTTTTGTTTTGTCACCGGACGTCCTTTAACCGTAGGTTTTGCGGCCGTGTTATTTGGCTAGGATGAATGTTCACGGAGGATCGTGGAGTCCGCGTTGGGGTATTTGTAGGGGTGGCTTAATCACTCTATGTTTTTGGAAATCAATGTTGCCCAAAAGAGGGGTGGACGATGCCTCAGAATATTACGTATCTGAGTAGCTGGCACCCCTCACCAGATCTGCATGAGCTATTCTTCAAATTTAGTTAAAGTTCCAGATGCAGTAATACCTTAGAAAGATATCCAATTTACAGTTGCACGTAAAAAGTAGCACGTTTCAATTACACTTTTAGGATATTTCACAATGTCAAGGTGTGTTACAATTGTACTTTCAGTCAATGGTTCAATCTGTAACGCTGGAAAGATATTGTACAGTTTGTTTCAATTCTGCGCTTCTGCTACGGCAAAACTTGCGGCAGTGACCGCTGAAGCTCCGAACTCAAGCGGGAAGCTGAAGAGGTTCTTGAAAACACAAAACAAGTTAGAGGTGAAATCTTTGTGCATTTTTTGTCCCCGTGGAGGATAAAGCCGAAAAGCCAACCACCATGTGTGATGTCATGCGCAGAGGTTTCAACCGCTGCGCGCGTGCCGTTTGTGAGGGAGCACGTGCAGCATTTTTGACTGCTCATGTGTGGAAGGAGAATGAGAACTCTCTATAATGCTTTGCGATTGCCTTTTCCCACTGAATGCGCCGGGAAGGAGGTGCCTCGGCGCTATTTTGAAAGCGCCGTTGTGGCTATTTGGGCTGCATCAGTCTGAAATATATTTTTAAGATTCGTGATCCTGGAGGCCAAGTAAGAGAAGACGGTTTGAGTGTTTTTTTTTTTTTTGTCTCATCAAATGCAGAACTGCTTCAGTTTCCTTTTAAGACTAAATCAATGTAAATTTGTCAACATGATTTTGAGAGGGTTAACAGTCATTGAACTATGTTGGGAGCTCAGCTTCATTAAAAGGGAAACTGAAGCGGCTCTGCATTTGGAGGAAAAACACATCAATTGTTTTCGTCCGACCTCCAGGATAACGAATATATCGAGATTATTTTTCCATTTATTGCACGGAGACTGCAGAAGTTGGTTTTCAAAGTAATGCTGGAAGCCCCCTCCTTCTTGGGCGTGCCCAGTCGTATGTCGGAGTTTTAGGAGTGCCTGCTCTCGTGTGCATCTGCAGCGCCTATCAAAGCTTTGCACGCGCGCTCTTGATATTTTTAAAAAGTCAGAAGGAACCGTCACGACTGGTGTCGAGGTGCAGGAGAGCACACCTGCACGGCAAGCTTGCAGTTGCATCGTGCTGCCCACACGAGCAACACGCACTTGGCAGCCAAAATATCCTGATGATGACGTCATGACTGGTCAGAGGGTTTTTCACGTCTTTCTCGCATTTTATTGCATCTTCGGAGAAACAAAACTGATATTCAGATTCGCGGGATGCAAGTACTGCCAGAATTACCTCTCACTGCGTTTTTCTTCAAGAAGTATGCTTCAGCTTCCCTTTAATGTAAGCCTGGACTACAGTGACTGAAATGTTATTTAGAGGGTGTCATGTACCTCAAAATTACAATCGACTAGCGAGCGACTCAAATACCTTCCTCTCATGGTTACTCTGCATATCCGTGCCCCTCACCCTTTTTGCCGGAGCCTCGTCTTGAAGTTGTGGAAGATGGGGTGAGGGTGAGGCCTCGGTCTGTGGTGCCTATGAACTGGGGATGTCGTGCCTCATCACGGTGTTCGAGGATGGTGAAGTAGGCCGTGGGTCCGTACGGCGGGTGGCGAGATCACCAGCCCGTCTGTTGGACAACAAAAGGTTATAACGGGGGTTTGTGCTAACAGATTCTAGACCAAATGTGACAGCTTTTGCACTCCTCTCGATTTATCGTGTGAGCGAAGGTTGGCATCCTCAGCAAATTAGCTCAATGAACCGAGACACACAAATCCTGTGTGACCGTGCAACGAGCATTGTGGGCTGTACACTGTGGTCCCGGCAAACTGGCATAGAATGGTTAGCGGACAAGGCGGCGTCAGTAATTAAGTCGATACCGACCGGTCTTTCACTCCACAGCTTTGAAGCGCTAGTTCAAATGCGGAGTCAATGTCTCTTTCAGATGCTGATGAGAATGTTTATGAGCGTCGGGACCAGTTTCCGCTTCTTCTATAAACCAGTACTAAAGCGATAAACTTTTGATACCGAGTATGGCGCATGGATGAATATTGTGAACAATGCGAGCTGAAAAAGACGCAGCGACGATTGAAACCTTTTACCGGTGGCGCTGCCTTGATGAAGAAGTTGAACTGGGAAACGATAGATAGCATGAGGGCAAGGTTGCAGCGGATATAGTACTTCTATCCGACTCAGTATGATGGTGCTCGAGAACTGCACACGTTCGCAGTTATCGTCACTTTTGCTTGTTCACACATTTCGGCAGAATGATTGTCGTCAAAATGGTGCCGAGTCCACGTGCCCAGATAATGAAGGCAGTGACAAGTGCGAGCAGGCAGGAGCAAAGGATGAAGACCAGTCACACCGAACTGCTCCCCAAAAACACTGAAAAGGACAGAGGCTTAGTCAGATAAGAGTGGCTGCCACACTCCCGGCCGCATGCTATCTCTCGTTTATAGTTCAACTTCTTGCATTGAGGCAGTGCCACCAAAATCTATCAGTTGTCGCTCGGGTCCTTTGAACTTACACTGTAAAACGAATGAACAACAGGTTTACCGGGATTTCCCCTGGTCTCATGGACGACAATGAAGTCGGTCACTTCGTTTGCTCGGGCAGGCTTCTATCCAGCTGCTTCATCTCGTAGCCGCCCCTGCTCATCCGCTGGGCGTTGGGGAAGATCAGACGCATCTCCTGCACAGATGCCAGGGGCTGCAATTCGTGACTCGTACGCAAAGTTAGCAAGACTGTACCTTGGCAAACTGTTTGAGCTTGGAGCTGGAAGGTCCCTGGAAGTGGTGACAACAATCTTGGGGTCCCGCACACCGGCCCAGCGGTACTGGCCATCACTCCTGGCTCACCACACCTTCGAAGGAAATTGGACACACATGGCCACTCGAAAATTTGAGACACCCATCTGGATATGCCGCACCAAAACTCTACAATTTGACACATGTTGGAGATGTCATCCGGTACCACGCTCACAGATGATAAGGGGCGTGTGGACGTCCAACTCACTCAGTTGGAGCACGCCAAAAACTGTAACTTTTCGGTGAGTGTTAAAGAAAGGAAGCCGGTTCCGATATATACGCACAGATCAAAGTGGCAGGCTAGTTGTGCATAAATATTAGTGCACTCACTGATGGTGAGGGGGCCACGTCATAACTGTAGTGCAGTTTCTAAAGTGTGGGGCCCCATCACCGTAGTCAGTTCCTAAATATTACCTCTCTGGGCTGAATTCCGTGGCACAAGACAGGCATGTCGCATCAGTGGTCTGGCATGCGTAAAAAGAAGGATCAGATGTAGTATTTTAGCATGCCATCTGTACGTCATCTGCCAGTCAATACACAGCATAATGGAAGCACTGTGTTAATTGGTGCCCAGGCAAAAATCAGTCCACTCTAGCTGGATTATGAAACTGGAAAATGAGGCGGTCCAGCTGATTCCAGCTGACCCAGCTGGAATCCAGCTGACCGCCTCATTTCCAGTTCCACAATCCAGCTGGAAGTGGACTGATTTTCGCCTGGGTGCGTACTCTGTTTTCAGGATGAGTTACAACGCAATCGGCGCAGCGCAGAGTTGCAAGCAAGGATTCGCACTCCCGTTACCTTTCACCCCTCTCGGATCGTCCCAGTCGAGGCTGCTCCTGAAGCGCGAGAGCTTCAGCCCGGAGTTCGTACGGGATAGGCCGATTCTCTGCGAAAGAAAGACAAACGATCGCTCAATGAGCGAGTACGCTGTGGTCGATGGTGTACGGTGAACTCGTCACGCGGGCTCTCGAGCGACGAGCATTAGGTTACGTCTTACCTTCTGGAGAGCTTGCTTTAAACGTTCCCTTTTTCTCTTCGATGGTTCTCCGCTTGTCTTCGATAGACTTTCTGTACAGACATCTGATATTCTCTCTTCGCTCTCGGGCAAGCCGCCGCAACTGTGTTATGAAAATAAAGCTTGCAGTTAAAACTCCGAGTGTATCACTGATTGATCGAGTACTGTGTTGATAGCAGACGCAAGGGAGGGTGCATAAACTTGATGAAAATCATACCATTCTAAGAGGCTGGATGACGCCCCGACGTACGCGAAAATCAGACACACGTGCAAGAGGTGGAAATGAAAACTACACAGACGCAACAGACACAAGCCACAAGTCGCCCAAGCTCCCGGATTGGCTTCTCGTCGACTCTCAAATCTCTAATGGCCTTGTTAGTAAAGCCA
The DNA here is from genome assembly GCA_037355805.1 of Ixodes ricinus. NCBI lineage: Eukaryota > Metazoa > Arthropoda > Arachnida > Ixodida > Ixodidae > Ixodes > Ixodes ricinus. The sequence goes on from JAZHYW010052499.1 coordinate 16,417, forward strand.
ACGTTGTAAAAGCAAAGGTACGCAATACTTTACGGAGGGCTCAATATATTAGTAAGATGCGTAAGATGTAAAAAAACATAGAAGGCAAACAGTAACTTTTACACTTTTAGGCGTAAATGAGCGCTACTTGTACTTCATTTTAGGATCTACGCATTCGAGAATGCACAACGCCGTCTTGCAACCACAAAGATGGCAGCCGTTGTCTCCTCGGAAAAGCTGGTCTCAGCTAAATTCACGAAAACAGTCAGAAAGTGAGAATTATTGGAGAATGACAAAACCCAGAAAATCCCGGGAGACTGCGCAGAAGATTACGTCCTTTCTGTGGATAGGGCGTCGTTAAAAGGTACGTCATGGTCAGTCGTTAGACGTTCGTAACCTGTTTTTCAGGCAGTCTATGTTTATGTGACGTTAACTGAATTATCAGTCACAATAGCCGCTTTGTCTTCAAAACCTGCAGCCTGCGTATTTGCCGTGCTCGCTTTGATTGTCCGCCAGATGTGTGTTAGCGAAGTCGCTCAAGGAATGCCGTCTTTTCTGCGGCACACTTCCCAAAACCGAAAAAGCAACTGGTCATTCCCCTGATCAAGAACAACATATGGAGAGTTCCGAAGGCACAAACACAGGAGGAAAAGAATTCGACCGAGTCACCAAAGCTGCCCGAAAATGCGGCGGATCTCACCTTGGAGCAACAGGCGATCAAGGAAATCATAACGGGTGCGTTCTTCAAACGCAAATGATTTTTTTTCGAAGTGTTGGAGAAACATGTGTCAATACGAGATCGTGGCATGGAACCTCTGAGCGCGCTTTTCAACGCTGTGCTATCGATCTTGAGTTCTGTAATCAACAAACGTAGATACAGTTAACCCTGTTTTCATGTTCTTAGTATAGTTACGAAGACCTCTCAAACCCCATCGATCAAGTGCTATGTGCCTTTTAGTCCAGGCTGATAATTGTTTTGTTTTTGACAAGAACCGGGTAAATAAAACCATCATTCTGATTTAATAGGGTGATCTCTGGGCGTGACATTTAATTCCCCCCTCCTCCCTCCCTCATTTTGTCGCGAGGTAACGTTCGATCCTGCATTAAAAGTCTGGAATGAACGGCACCTCATTGATTTGTTTCCCGAAAAGTAAAATAGTTGTATTGCCCTCTGCTCTGAACTTTTAAAACTGAACCGACATTGCGTGATTGTAACATTAACCCCGTTGTCTATGACATAGCGCGCAAATAAGGCTAACAGTTACTGACATCTATGGGAAGCACCTGTCGATTTAAAATTAATTGTTTTTTTGCTTCAGATCACGCGTTTACATACCTCGACTACAGGGGCCGTGTGCGTAGAACTTATTAAAGGAGCAACTCCGACCAAAACTCAAAATAGGAAAAAATAAATTGCTAGCATGTGCTGTAGTGACACAAAATACGACCCCAGCCAAAATATGCATAAATCCGAGCGCGCCGAAATTTACTCAACTAATGCCGATAATAAAAATGGAACCCGCCGCCAGGGGCTTGCGCTGTCATGTGGGCGTAAGCGAAGATTTCACACCGATATTTAAATAACATTAAGGCGTGGCGTCCGTGTCGTTCTCTTTTTTTTTCTCCTTCCGGACGGCGAGCGCGTCGTTCACCGCGCACTTGTATCTTGTGTTACTACCACCGCTAAGCACTGCTAATGATTGGTATTTTGCTTTGCGCGTTACTTTTTTATCTTTAGCTGTTATGTAACCGGTATAGCCTTTTATTTTATTTGCTTATGGACTTCAAGACTTCGTTTAGCGAAGACTTATTTCCCGCAGTGCGTAAGACTGTAGCTGTTCTTTGGAAGGTACCAAAGATACAAAATGCATGGCACTAGTGTGTTGTCATCGTCAGTCAGTCTTTTGAACTTGTACTGCCTCTTGTGCCTCTTCATTTCTCCTGTAAGTTCATCAGCAGGTAGCAGTAGGTCATGTGCATTTATAGTCCGGCTTCAGCTGCAGTGCTTCACATCAATGAACTTTCATGGCAGCATGTACCCCAGAAAAAAAAAAAAACTGAAGAAAGCCCACATATGTGGAAATGCATACACGGCCATTAATAAGGATTCAAAAAAATCAAATACTTTATTATCCCGCATATGAAGGAGGCAGAGATAAAAAGCAACTTGTACACAACAGCTTGTTGATACATATGCATTACAGGTCGTGAAAGGATGATTCCACAATGAACCACATGAAAGAGGTAAGAGTAAAACATGCAATCAGCATAGCAATGAACGTAGCATTACTAAGTGGCATGTTGTACAGAAAAAGTATGGAAAACATGATAAGTATCCAGATGAATAAATAAAACAGTCATTGTGAAGTGCAGTGGTGAATGCAGGAACATTTAAAAACCATTGAATGTCCGTTGAAAAGGGAAAGGGTGGGCACGGCAGGCGTGAACTTTCTGCATTTCCTGACGGGGAGCAGAAAGGCTGAAGTTCTCCGGGGAAATTTGCAGCATTACCTTTTTACCAAAGGAACTGGGGTGAAGCTAACGAGAAAGCACGCTGGGGTTCCACATTTCCTATGTATTTTTGTCAATGAGCAACGTAGGCGGTATTTTGTTTACATGCACCACTACCGAAATGGGTACATGGCACACGTAAACGGCGTCTCGTGGATCCTTGTACGGGTCCCCGGGGCGCACGGATCTAAGGGGAGACACGGGCCCCGATGCCCCCCCTCCCAAGTCATATGGGGCAGGCATGTGAATACAACTAACTGGTAATCACACAAGTTTATAATGAAAAAGGAAAACAATGTTCTTTGCATCCTGTACTTGTTTACTCATAATCTCGTGCGTAGTACACAGGTCTATGACAATACTAGCGAACGGCGGCGTGGCTTCGATCATGCGATATAAACATTAGATTTAGCCTCCCAATAAATTCAAACCCATTACTTTGCAGACGTATTAATTAACAATGTTAAGCACATGGATACCACCGAGACTTAAAAAAATACATGAAAGTTAGGATTTCTTAAGTTACAACTCTCATTTAAGTTCGTAGGTAAATATAATATTTAAAATATAAAAAAAAAAAAAAAAAAAAAAAAGAAAAACACTTAGTCAAAAATTCTGAAAATAGCTTTAAATCCTATATAATCTAATTACAAAAAATTGTTGTGAGGGGGTAAGTTGTGGAAGGAAAGAAAGAGTGTTCTTCTCACCTTGCTAACTTTTTATTCTCACTGTTTTCCTCTATCACCACCAAAACTTTGCAAGCTTTGAAAAGAAAATGTCACCGAATGAACTTTTTTTTTTTTTTTTGATACGACAGATTTTATTTTTATTTTTATTTTACAAATTGGATTCCACCACCTAAACGCACTATGTAGTAAATTAATTAACCCGCGGCGCACACAGGTATTTCTGGCGCCTGAAAACGAGAACTGAAAACAAGCATTAATACAGCCCTTTACGTCTGTTCGAGCGCTGCGGCCCGAGCAGAGAGCCTCAAAGCCGTGTCTGGGATTGACCATGGCCAGCAGGGGCGTGAACCCCAGCACATATCGTCACTGGCAGCGCGGTAAGAACAGCATCCATTACCTGAGCCCGATGACAGTACGAGCCTAGCGGCAAATGGAGACAGCACACACAGCGTAATACGCAATCTGTTTATCGAACAGTTCACTCATTTTTCAATCGCCAACACGGGTATAAAAGCGTAATCTGACGCATAATGCGTATGGCGGCCTTCGCCAATCTGTTGCAAACAGTTAATGAGTTTTTCCATTAATAGCTTTTGGGTTCGCACTAACTCTTCTTACATAGCAGATAACTACCATGATATACAGAATTCTAAAAAACAAAATCAGCTTATTTCTATCTTTAGACGGCTAGCGCAACAGGGTAAGTTGCGCCTTTGCCTCGTGCTGGTAGAGCAGAAGCAGTCTGGCATCGCGCCCCGATTTCTAGTGTTGCGGACCTCCGGTGACTGCGTTAAAGTTTTAGTAAACTGCCCCCCAAACAGAGCTTTGGCTCATTATCTTTAAACAAACGATAACGAAGAGAAAAAGTTACCTTGCAATTCTACGGGGGATGCCCAATGCGCTAAAAACGGTCATAATCCCAAAAATAAAACTAACAAACCCGAGGTGCCCTTTAGGCTCTTTAAGCGAGAGAAGACACTGGCACCACCTGTTGGGTGGCAAACGTGTAACATTTAGCGGTCCCGTATATTTTTAACATTTTTTATAGGTAAACTAATTTTTTTTTTTGTCATGAACAATTTGTCCGCGACGCAAGGAACTATTTCTCATGGGTAGTATCCGGGGACCCCAGACGGTGCAACAGGAAACGAGCACCGCTGACATTCTCCCGAAGGAGGTGCTGGGCAATATACTGAGCCCCCGTGCGGTAGGCACCGGGCCTGCCGTAATCGGTAGCCCCCCCCCCCTCAGCGTTCCGTTGTTGTTAAGATCAACCAAATACGTGCTTAGCTGAAGACACAACAAATGGCTCTGTTTTTTATTCTGACTAATTTTCACAAAATATGACACAGCAACCAAAACAAGCGGTTGAAAAAAGAGGGGTAAGCAGTAAGCGAATTTTCAGTAAACGCAAACAACGCCCGGCTTTAAAAAAAAAAAAAAAGAAGAAAAAGTGGGGCGTTTGTGGTTTTGTATAACGTCATGGAATCTCCCCTGTGGTCATTTTCCTGGGTCCCTCCGCCGACATGCGGGTGCGCCGAGGAAACTGGCGGGCTGCCGTCCCCATGCGGAGGCGGCGCCTTTCTGTTTTTACCCAGCGTACGTTCCCAAAGAACTCGAGAATTTCTTCCAGCTATTCTGTTTTTCTCTTGCAACTGTGCTTTTTTTTTTGTATTTATTTGTTTTAGCGTTTAAAACAACTTGGTCGGTAGTACTTTCCTTAGGGTTACCACTTTTGAAACCATGGCCCGGGAAAGTGTCGCGGGGAAAGGCGCTTGTTAGACAGAGACTGCCTACGGATATAGCAAGCTGAGGAATAAAAATATCCAGGCCTGGAAGCAAGAAAGAGTCTTTAACCGCAGGTGACACAGTTTGTCAAGGGAGAGGTAACTTTCGGTCTATGATGACGCTGCTATCAGGGGTAAGTAGGAACATCAAAAAGTGGTATTTCGCACGCCTTTTCTGTGTTTTTGAAACACCATTTGGTTCTTAGCGAACGGTTGCTATGTTCAGGCGGGCACCTATTATACGAACAATTTTTATGACGTTCTTTGGACTGGCCACAACTGGTCACTGGCAATGGTGTACTAATAGCGGTGTTTTTTTACAGCTGCTTGTAACTAATTTGTTACTGCTTAGTAAATAACTTGTAACTGTAACAGGGTTGCATATTTCCAGAAAGTAACTGTAAAGAATAATGTCAGCACAGTTGCTTCTCAGATTTATGCGCAGAACATATTGCAAACACGGCCACCAAATGCGTCTCGTAACTTTGCCTGAGAGAGAGTCGAAGTCCTGATACTGGAAGGGCACTGCCCGAAAACGAAAACTGCGGCAAAAACCGTCTAAAACAACCAAAAAGCAAAAAAAAAAGAAAAAGAAAAAAATAAATTAAATTTGGTGGTAATTTTGTTTTGCCAAGCAAGCTGGTTTTCACCTACTGGGATGGTGGGGACGGTTGTGTCCGTGTCCGCCGTGTATAGTGTGCCCACAGCATGCGCGCAGATGTAACAAAGCGCGGCGTCTCTAAGAGTGCTTCTCTTTTTCGCCGTCCGGCGGAGGAAGGCGAGCTCCAGCGGACGACAGTTGCATGGTGATTGTCGCCCCGAAGCGCGCGTGAAGCACTGGAACAAGCGATTTTTCTGAACTGCCTCTTTTGCCGCAAACACTTTGAGTTCCGTCCCCTGTAATCTGAGTCGTCCAGCTCCCAGATGCGCTCTTGCTGGAGTCTCGACTTGAGGCCCATTTGCTCTCCCCTCCCTTGCTTTTTTGTGCAGCCCAATTATTGGTTTTGCTTTCCGTTCTACGCGTGTTGTACCCACATTGCTCTGCTTGCCGGGTGCACGTCAAGCGGAAGCGGTATTACAGCTCGGGCCGCCTGTAGCGCGTTCACGCTGGTTTGTGTAACCTTTCGAAGTTGAAAGACCGCACTCAGCCCGGGACCCGGACCAGAGACTTGTCATCATCGCGATTTGTGGATATTCACGTGCGATGACGCTTTGAAGGTCTCTGCTAAGTTGTGGTGGTGAGATGCAGGCCGGCGCAAGCGTGTCCGATCTGAGTTAGGAAGCGGCCGGAGGAAAGATGTGCAAAAGCCACCCGAAGAGTCTATGTACGCGCGGTAATGCGTTTGTGCCTCGATCAGTGTTTCTTTACCGCTACCGCGGTGTTAATCGGGTTTGAAAGCGAAGGAATATTGCGTTACATTTGCTCTCCAAGTTTTCCAGAAGGAAAACTTTGTGTTTTATGATGAAGATAGTGCGCGTCTGCAGTAAGCAATTAGCGATTGACTGTGCAGTTGGATCAGGTGGCATAGAAAGAGAAACATCTACAAAGCTGATTGTGAGGTATGACATTATTATTTACTTGACTTATGCCAACGTATAGGTCTGTATTGCTTCCGGTCCGTTTCACTCTCCAAAAAGGAAGTCTGAAATTTTGAATTGACTGATTCGCGCAGAGCTTCAGCTCGCGATTGGATATACTGAGAATCTAGAAGCGCTGTTGTATTTGTCGCACTTCCTTACTGGTGGCTGGCGGCAACAATCTTGAGTACATTTATGGAGAAAGGTGTGCATTAACTCTGTTGCTAACATTTCAGAAAAACTAAAGTGATCTGTCGTATTTTTGCCAAAAGAATCATAAATGCTTTATCATATAGTGGATTTACCATTCAGGGAGGCGATTAGTAGTAAAAATTGAAACAGGAAGTATCAAGCATGTTAATATATGTTAGAACAATCTTAGTTTCTCAAAAATCAGATTCGCTACACGTGAACACACAATGTCTTTGAAAAGTCTATGTTACATGAAATGCATACTAGGGAAGGTTCCTTGCGAATGTTTTTTTAATATTGTTTTTGTAATTTAACGACAAAGTACTTATATGCATTGTTGGCAGTAACTGTAACAAGTTACTCGTAAATTTTTGTAACTGTAGCGAGTTACCTTTCTCGAATAACTGTAACTGTAGCACTGTTACATTTTAGCGGTAACGTGCCCATAACTGGTTTAACCTCTTTTCAAAGACGACCATAAAAACAGAAAACATGCCGAAATAAAGGGCATCGCCAGTGAACGTCTACCATTGAAGGACGACCGCATCACGGTAAACTTCTTTGAAAATTTCAAGAATGCATTGGTATAACTTTCTAGGAATGAAGCTGCCTTAGAAATTTCACGGGAATGCGCTCCACAGGTTGTTGAAAATGTCATTTTCACGTGCTAGCGCCCGTTTTCCAGGTGCATTTTGCATCGGCACCGTAGGATCGATGCCGCCGTATAGCTACTATTGGATCAGATTGTGTCAACATCTCATTGCTCTCGTGACAGGAATTTTGGATAAATGTATGTTGTCCTACAGTATAGATAGTGGTAATAAACCTTTCATAAACAATAAAAACCTTGGTGATGTTTTTTTTTTTCCATTTTTTTTTCTCCTTCTTTTGCCCCTTATTTCAATCCGCTAGCCCCCACGTATTGTAGACTTCCGGGATCCAGCTGGGTAGCATGTTCATTCGATCTTGCAAATACCATGCAAAAAGCTCTGCTCTAGTGAAATGCAATTCCAGGGTCACTGCATCGAGTGGTGCCAGTGTGCTCGCTCGTCATAAGAGATCTTGAAATTTTCGAGGCACTCACGCCTGAAGAAGTCACGGAGTGTGCAATCGGGCCTTTAGCGGGCCCTCCTAAAGGCCATTTCACGCTTCTGCTCGCTGACTCTGACACAATCGCTTTCTAAGCACGCTTGAGAACTGCCTACCACTGGCCACGCAGCAGCGGCAGCGGTCGTAAGCGGCCGCAAGCTTACCGGCTGTGTCGGAGTCAGTCGGAGTCTGTTGCACGAACCAGCCTTTACAGGTCTGTACATGCGTCCACCTTCTCAACAGACTCCCCTCGCTGTAGCCAACGCCCTTGCACCTACACTGTGATATCCTCTTCATGCCCTGCTGGAACCACTTTTTGGGAATGTTTCACACCCATGCCTGGACAGCTGCTTCCAGCTTATTATGGACTGCAAAATGACGTCCTGCGTGGGTTTTAGAGCGCAGCTCTTAGGCTTCGTTTCCGGCTTGAGCGGCTGTCGCCGTCGCTGTCGGCGTAACCGCCCGAGGTCATGTGGACCCCAGTCATGTGACCGCCCCCCCCTGGTCACGTGGCCCCCAGGTCATGTCACCCCCCCCAAGGTCACGTGACCCCCGTGGTCCTGTGACCCCCACAGGTCATGTGATGATGACGATAACGATGCGGATGCCGATGACGTCATCAGTGACGTCACTGATGACATCATCGGCATCCGCATCATCATCGTCACTGATGACGTCATTGGCATCCGCATCGTCATCGTCATCATCATTGATGACGCCATCAGTGACGTCAAGTGACCCCCTGAGGCCATGTGACCCCCTTCCCCCTTCCCCGAGGTCACTTGGCCCCCCCCCCCCCGCTACCCTCCCTCCTCCTCCTCAAGAGCTGCGCTCTAATTCGGCGTTACAGGGAGTTGTAAACGGCTTTCACTTTTTTCATTGCACCCAGCAGGTGATGGCCACTGAGGGCACAGTCAGGCCATGCCCATGTGCAATCCAACATCTACTGGTCTTACCACGTGCCAAAAAGACGACTGAATGTTGCCAGATGATCGCGGCCTCATGTGAATGCGTACAATGCAGTGATTGACTGGCACCTGTTCGGGTTCGGTCGTCTTCCCTACACGTTGTAGGTGATGTCGCATACGACTGGTCAGACGTATGGTTGTGCGTGTCCGTGGCCTGCCCGGGCCCTCAGTGGTTATCACCTGTTCGGTAGCATGAGAAAACCCCTACAAAGACGTCATTTTGCGGTCACTGATAAGCTGGAAGCAGCTGTCCAGGCTTGGGAATGAGGCAGTCCCCCAAAGTGGTTCCATCAGGCCACGGAGAGGCTGCCACACAGGTGGTACAATGGCATTCGGCTACAGGAGGTGGTTATAGAGGAGGTGAACAAATGTACAGATTCCTAAGTGACCAGTATCTGCTGCAAAAGGAGTAAATTGTATAAATCAATATGGTATGCCTCTTATATCACATGAACTGGCGCATGCAAGAATCATCTGCTTCACAGGCCCTGCTGCATCCAGTATTGCCTGTAGTGCTGAGTGCACCACATGTGTGCTTTGGCTCGGAAAGTCAAAGAGCAGAAAGGTTACAATGGGTATGACTCAGACAGCACAGCATTGGCTGTGCCACAGACTCCTTTTACGCACTCCGATCACGGTGCAAATGCCGCGCCGAAGTAGAGGTTTGTTTTCCGAACAGGGTCATCCGGTTCCCGACGTCCAGCATTTGTTTTGCGGTTTAAGCATATTCTTTAAATCAAATGCCAAAGCTTGGCCTCCCAAACCAGTTTCCCCGAGCACCCTCGTCGGTGAGGTTCTTCGGGCTCCCAAATATCCGACTATTTTCACCCCTAGATAAAAAGGTTTTCAGGTTTAAGTGCTATTTTAGCAGACCCGAGCTCTCCATTGACATGCAACCACAGCCAAACACTTACCAGTGACAAGCATTACTTTTCACAAGGACCGTAGGAATCTTACCACTTCGCCGCTCGAGTACCGAGACCGGAAGAGGCTCCCCGGTATCGGTCAAGAAGGATGGGCGTCCCTCAGATAGAAGAGCTTGAGGACCCCTGCACCGGGGCTCCCGCAACGCGACTTTGACTGGCGCATGTTTACCATGTCCAAAAAGCGGTCCTCGATTTCTGCTTGACGACGTCAAGCGGAAGTCGTACAAGTGTCACGCTGTTGCCAAACCGCGATCCCGGCGATGTCGTGGCAGCGGTGGTAAATCTTGCAGACAGATGTTCCGCTGCGGGTCGCTCGCCAGTCGCGGGAGCTCGGCAGCCATGAGTTGGGATGCCGCGGCGACCGGCAACGCCCGCGTCTGCTCGTGCTTTTCACCTGAACTCCTACGGCTAACTGCCAGGATCATGACATCCGACGGCGTCACACTCCGGCTTTGCGACGTCGTTCGTTGCCACTTCGGGGCCTGCTTTCGATGTGCGGGTAGTACGGGATGCTAAATGCACTGTACCCACGCTAAGGTGTGTTTTGAAACTCTTCCTCTTTTTAGACTCGACCGGCCAGACGGCGCAGAGTTCTGCTGCCGGGGACGGTGAGGAGTTGAACATCCCGCTGCTGGTCCAGAACAAGGTTCCCGAGGGGTTCGAGACGGACGAGAAGGTGGACGTGTCTCTGCGCGCGGAGGAGCCCAGCCAGGAGGACTACGAGGCGTACCCATCGAGGAGTACGGCTTGGCCATGCTCAGGGGCATGGGCTGGCACCCTGGGAAGCCCATCGGCGCCCGCTGTACAGAGTGAGTGCCGTGTTGGCTTCTTCTTCCTTGTCCCACTTTCATGTCTGAAGCCCAGATCGGATTGGGAGTTTTGCGACCACTTAGAAACTGCGTCCCGAGAGTTTCCTCTCTCGAGGCTCAGCACCGGTCTAACACTGTGGTTGGACACCGACCGGAAAAGAAAACAATTAGTGCCACAGCTGACATCAATCTTTTTCTTCCAGCGCATTTAATGTATAATTTCAACCAATGCTGAATGGTAACGCCAACGGACACAAGGGGAGACTAGTGTCAGCTCTATGCCACATTCCTGATTGATGGTAGGCAGTTGTAGTGCCATCCAGCCGTGCAGTTTAGCCGTCTGCATATGGACAATGCCCAGACGCTCATTTAGCCCACTCTTGGTACAGCAGCAGGTCGTATTCAAAACTGGATTCACCGAGTGATCCTGGAAGGGGATTGGCCTCGACATTTAGGTGTCTGCCTCCGTAATATATGACTAGCGTTTAGCCTAGCTGCAATGTTTAGCTTGCTAACTTCCAGCCATCTGTAGATCATTGAAAAAGTCGGGCATTCTCAATCTTTCTACTTTTCTCCGAGGCATCGTCTCTGATCAGCTGAAATCCCCTTGTTTACATGGTACAATCAATGCTGCTTACGTCGTTTGCGTCTTTTGAGTGTTTAAGATGGAGGCGTGGCCAAGATGTCTGTAACTGTGTACAAGCTTTTGCTAGTGAGCTTTGTGCCCCTTCAATACTCATGGCGACAATGGTGTTGTTTCCACACTTCACACTCGGTGGACGTCCTGCGACTTTATGGTAGTCCGAGCTTATTGGATCCTGGTCTTAACCCCAACAGGGTGGCTAAGCCCATCGAGGCAGTGCTGAGACCCAGGGGTCTGGGACTCGGAGCGGAGAGCAAGCTGAGCAAGCCTCCCCTATGGTGGCCAAGGAGGAAGGAGACCTTGTCCTCCGGAGAGGTGCCTACGTTCGGATTGAGCAGGGCCAGTACAAGGACATGTATGGACAGGTACTTTGCACCGCACCGGTCGCCAGGGTCATCGACCGTAATCATCCACGAAAAAATGTATAGACTACTCATTTTTTTGTTTCTAGATTTTTTAGTTTTAGTTTCAGTTTCTCAATGAGACTCGCTAATTTCCTGTAACGTGGCTTTTTTTCTTTTCTTTTTAGTGAATGAAAAAAACAAAAAAAAAAACAAGTTGCTTTGGAGAAGTAATTCTGAATTAGTCAAGTTCTAACTTTTAGTAAATATTCAGCATTTATGAAAACAAGGCTTTATAATAATCAAGACTTGCTTCCAAAAGAACCTGATTGCACTCTGTCCCTTTTCCTCTCTTATGTTCATGAAGCCTGTGGCCTCCAGGATCTGTAGAGGAGGGGTGGGTGAATTGTGGAACCCCTGAAACGCTTGACAGTTTTACATTCTGGTGGATTTCGTAGGACCCATCTGTTGGGCCTAGTATTACCCTGAGCAGGGTTAGTAAAGTCTGTGAGCCAATCGGCGGGTGAAGGGTGGAGCCTGGGGAAGCTCCTCCCTGCCGGTCTCATCCTGCCTGTGGCAATGTTAGTAGATCTTTATACAAAGACATAACAGTATATTTTAACTGCCTCTGGTAGTAGTACAAGCATACTAAAACAGTCTTCACTACTATGGATAGGTTCTGCTGTACTGCCAGGACCATACTCAATCAGAGCACCTGTTATGGTTCTCCAATCAGATCTGGGAAAATTTCTACAAATAGGCATGCAGGTTGTTTTGTGCTTGCACTAGGCTTTGTGCTCCCTTGAGGCCGTATCAAGACTACCGCGTTCCTCTGAAAGTCTCATACATAAATCCAAGTTGAGTCCCCCATGTCGGAGTTAGCCCTGTTGACAGTAGAAACACATGCAAGGGCTGTAGAAGTCCACTGCGATGGTCCACTGCTCATCGCAGTTGATAGAGACCAGAGGCACGTTTCTTTATGCTGAGGAAACAGGTGTGAGAGATGGATCTAAGATTATACAAGCCCAGAGACGTACGTGGGGACGTCAATTTTGTTTTTCCTATGCAGTGAAGGCTACATCACTTTCTCACATCTTGTTTTTTTGTCCTTGCTACTCAGGTTGAAGGGCTAGATGACGACAACGGCCGTGTCATCGTGAAGCTCGCTCTCGGTGGAAGCGCGGCCACGGTCAACGAATCATTCATCACATTAGTCACCAAAAGGAGTATGCAAGGGATGGCAAGATTGCTGAGTAAGTGCTACCGCTGCCCACCATAGTAAAATGCTTGCACTTAAAAGAAAGAGTGTTCGCTACAACCGCCGACACATTGATAGAACATTTTTGCGGGGATGCTTTTCCGTAGACAAAAGCAAGTATGACGAATACAAGCGCAAGCACGAGCCACAAGAGGAAAAGGTTCAGGAGAGGGCGACAAAGAGAAGCACTCTTCGAGAAAGAAACAGAAACTTGTCGAAAATGGACGAGAGTCATCGAGATCGAGCAAAGACTCAAGCAAGAGACGAGAAAGATCCAGGTACGATCATTTCTTCAAATGCACTACCGTAAAGTCCCGTAAGAATGCCCACCCAAATTAAGAGATAAATGATGAAAAATATGGGGTGGGAGTGATCTCTGTGGATGTGACAGAAATATTTTATAAAAAATTACCGTAATATATAGAGCAAACGCCCACTCAAAGTTTGGAGATAATCATAGAAAACTGGGTGATTGGTGCTTGCTATACTCGCGGTCAACTTTCTGTGGCGATTCGAAAAGAGGAGGAAAGCGCGTGTACGGCGGTAGGTGCACCCTCTCCCCTAGCATTGACTGCATTGCCACAGAAAGCTGACCGCGAGTATAGGTCCAAGAGCGAAAATGCAGGAACAGCATATGGTCGGGTGGGCCCTTGCTTAGTCCAACCACCGAAATCAAAATGGCCATTTCGCTCGCTCCGGTAAATGGCCGTCGTGAAACGAAACTAAAAAAGTGCATAAGCAGTTTATTGAGTCAAATTAAAATGTGGACTATTGCATGTCTAAACTTTGTCACTGAAGCCAACAAATGACTCTTCTGAGTCTGAACAAAAGAGTAGACCGACACACTCATCGGTTAGGGCAGCATGATCATGGGGCACCGATGAGGATCCAACGCCCGCCAGGCGCTCACGGAGCTCCTTGTCCTCGGTGCCGTCGAGTGCAGTGCTGATGTTGCAGCCTTTTGAAGGATTAGCGAATCACTCCCTCGGTTACTACGGCCCACGGATTAGGCACAAAATCGAAGACATTTGCGGCAAAGGCTTTTGGAGGTGCTCCTTTTGCAGTTTTTTTGTCACGCCACATATAGGTTCCACAATGCCGTTTCCATGAATTTTTAAAGGGTTTATTTCAATAAACTTTGGCTGGCTGAAAAATGTCAGTGCAGCCTGCAGGGACGTACACAAAATGTATGTCCAGTGCCTTAGCAACTTCCGTTGCATCTTTCGTTTTGTGGCACCTGATTGATCGCAAGTAACCGCCGAACGTTATCGCAATTACTACCTCAAACTCTCCTTAGCCACTCTAAACACTTGTCCCCATTCATCCATCCATTTTTTGTAGACTTGAGACTCACGTCTGCAAAAATGAAAAGATAAAACAATTATATAAATGCTTCTGCAAATGGTTTCAACTTTCAACCATTTTAAAACCTCGGCCTTAAAAAAAAAAAGTAATATGTTAAAAAGTGCAACCGTATTACCATGAATGTGCAGCTGCAAATAGGCTCTTGTTGGGATCCTCCCAGTCGATTCTATCAGTATCACGTTCGCCTGAAGTTTGTGTCCCGATGCAAGGTCTGCAACGACTGCTGTGAAGCCCCATCGAGAGCAACCGGTGTTTGCTATGCGAATGCTGCTTTCACCTACCACATTGTTAGTTGTGTTGGCAGGGTTATCGATCCTCACCATTGTTTGATCCATATTACAAATATAAAAATCCGTGTAGTCGCTACTACGAGTGCGTAAAGATGCAATTTCGCTGCAGAAGGCATTCACAGCCTCTGCAAAGTCTGATGGTGCCTTTTGGCTGTCATTAGTGTACAAGCACAGAGAGATGCTTGTTCTTCCAAAAGCCAGTTACTGACCGCACGCCCAGGTCTCCGTTTGGTTTTTAGAAACTCGTATAAAGAGTCGTCAACCTCTTCATTGAAGACGGGCGCTCCTTCACTCAGCTTGCGTTTAAGCCTCGATTGTCCGTAGTTTTGTCGCTGGAGAAGTTCATACTTTGAGTCCCACTTGCACAGTCTCTTTCAGTCAGTTTTAAATTCCTGCAATGTCCGACTCACATTCTTTCCGTGCTTCCGATGCCACTGCAGTATTTCGACTTTCTGGGCAATCGTATAGGAGTGCATTGTCCGGACTTGAGAAGTGAAGCAAGCGAATACAAAGACCAGAGCGCGATAAACGTGGAACGGATTGAACCAACTGAACGAAGAACGCATGTGGAGTCCCGCGTATAATGCTAGCGCCTTCTTTCCCTACGCTCCGATCACTATCTTTTTCGGTTCTGCACCCCTTGCCCCCTTTCCCCTGCGTTGCCACTTCGCCCTGTGCCGTTCGCCGGTCGTGGGGATAACGGCTGCCAGTGGCAACTGGGCGTTTGATGTGTCATTCGCGTGTTTTTGAATGCGCTTACAATCGAGGGGTTGGCGCTTGATGTATCTTTTGGTAATTTTTTAAATGTTTCAAAAGTGTGTTGGGGGGGGGGGGGGACGCATGCCTGGTATGTTACGGTAGTGTTAAAAATTGCCCTCCTTTTGCCCCTGGTGCATACCACGTGAACAGAAACTGATGCCACAGACCGCCAACATGAAAAATTTACTGCATAATACGTCAAAAAACATATACATTACAAAGGAAGATCTAGATAGGAGGAGGCGATAATATACCTCGTCCTGTCCAGCTGCTCCTTCGAATTGTCCGTGTCTTTTGGTGTATCATTCCAGTCACGAAAACTAACTTGCCGTCTTAATGGAAAATTTGCTTTGCATGGTGCGGTGAACGCGTGGGAATTCGCTACGAACTCCCTGTCAAGGTAAAGGATACTGCAGAATGCATATGCAGCAGATTCATGCTTCACGGTGCGATAAACACGCAAGAATCTGCTACTAACTCAGGTGTCACGAGAACCGATATCGCGTGCGCAGATCGTAGACAATAGCACGGAAACACATTGTTAATTCGCATGTCACGGGAACGGATACCGCAGATTGCAGGCGCAGCAGATTCGCGTTTGTGGTGTGATGAGCACGTGGGGAACCGCCATGAACTCTTGTATCATGCGAACCGATATCGCGGTGTGCACATCACGGACGAAAAATCGCAGGAACCAGCTACAAACTTACATGCCATGGGAACGGGTATCGCAGATCGCAGACGCAGCAGATTTGCGTGTCGCGGTGCAATAAACACGGGAAACTCGCTTGTCACATGTACCGGTACCACATATCGCATGGTTGATATGAATCCCGTCGAACATCGCGTGATAGATCTCCGACAGGAGGGGGATGGGAGGGGGGGGTATATCAGACTTTTTGTTATGGATATTCAGACCAAAAAATGGTATAAGCAATCCCTGGGCGTTCATATGGGATTTCACACAACTAAAAGGGCTGCACACTTCGAAGCAGGTTCTCCTTTGACAGTGTTTTGTTTTTTTCCTTCTAGGTCGCCCAAGCCGAAAGAGCAGTTCTGGTTACGACCACAAATTAGGGTGCGGTTTGTAGACAAGCGGTATCAAAACGGAAGGTACTACAACACAAAGGTAAGACCATCTTGAAAGTAGGTGCGGGGTTTTTGACTTGTTCTCATTTAAAATGGATTGTTATCCAAATCGAGGTAGAGATGTAGGTTGGATCAGGGTCATTGCAAACTCGAGCCACTGGAAGCTTTGTAAATGCCTGCTTTTCATCACCCAACCTCGCTCTCTGCATGCGAGTGTGCGCTGACTGTAATCATGTGGCGCAAGACCAACGGCTGGCTGTGCTGAGAGCATGTAGCTTTCACAGCCGTGTCAGCTTGGTGGTTAAAGGAATATATAGTAGATGGTGCTGGGGATTAGCGTGGGCATTTCATAGAGATAAAATAAAGTGAAACTAAATTGGTAACAATGTGCCTCCGCTGTCGAGAAAATAGCGCGTCGTCTGCTCTGCGATGTGGCGACATTGGCAACGTCGATCGGTTTTAGGCGCGAAGCTTGGTGCCGATCGAGCGGAACGACTTTGTCGTGAGGAGGCAAAAGTACCTTCACCACTTGGCACAAAACTGATAAGGAGACGAAAAAGTTTTTACTTTTTGTCGTCGAAACTAAAAGGCAGGTCACTATTGTAACTTTGTCCCATGAAGCCTCAACGTGCGACAATGGGACGAGGCAATTATATTGCTTACCTGATTTACCATGTGACTGTTCGCAAACTGCAACACTTGATATGAACACCCCATTTCACAGACGAATAAATACTTATTTGAAGGCGACGTTTCAGTACCCATCCTTCGTTTAATAACGCCAGCAGAATAGACTGAGTCCGGTGAGGCAGCACAGTGGTGGCGTCGCCGAGCACGTGGTGAGCACAGCATGTTCACGCTGCCCACAGAAACCATCGCGAGGGAAGCTCACACCTCCATGAGTTTGTGACGCAACTTGACGAACGAAGAAGCGGTGCTGACAAACCTTCCTCTGGTATCAACGGCCACCTCGTCACCACGCTCGGCTTGACCAAGCGCGGGTGATGAACAGTCGTCGGCAGAGCAGACGAATTTTCACGTCATCACGCCAAAACTACCATGCACAAGCGAATACTGACATACATTTGCGACGGGAGAGACGTGATTCGGTGCAGAAAAGTCACCGAGAGAAGCCGGCAGCAGCGCACTCAACTGACCTCGCGCTCGTCTACACTTGGTGTTCCTGGCGTTGGCAGTGTTAGGGACAGCCAGAGGCGGGAAGCACGCTCCATGATTAACCACTTACTCAATACGGATGCCTACGTCACAATACGGGACACAAAAAAGCTGAGATATTTGAGCTCCAAATACTGGTGCCAGAACACGTCAAATGGAGCAGAGACGTCATATCCGGGAACAGGCATATCCGGGAAAAGGCAACTATACGTGTTCTGGCATACGAATCCAGAATACATGTCACTTTGGACCAGGGACGGCGCCAGGGGGAGGCAAGGGGTGGCGGGCGCCTCCCCTAAAATTTTGTCTGCCACCCCAAGATGAAGCAGCTATGTACGCAAATAATTGCCTACAACGTCAGCTTCAAGACCCAGTCTAACGAGTGTCCAGCCTTTAGAGCCGTTCATGCCTTTTATTATTTTTTTCTATTAACTTCCATCCACAAAAAGTCGTACCTCGGGCGAGTAAGCTATCAAGCGCTTTAGAAAAAGCAGCTCCCCTTTGTGATGCCTAGGGAGCCTTCATGTGCGCGCACATGAAGGCACTCTAGTGACGGCTGCTGGCTGTTCTCACCGTATTCCGCTCTGTGGTGCTTATCTTCAGTGGAGACCGGAGACGTGAACGAAGGTGAGCTAATAGTTAGTCAAGGTCATGGGGCATCCCGAAAAGGGAAGCAAAACATGGTTGTAAGTCTGAGCACAGGTCGCAGAGGTCCCTGCTGTGATACCCCCCCCCCCTCTTCCTCCTCGTGTCTCCGCATTTCCCTTTTCAATGAGCACACCGCATAAGCTAAACCTTTTCTGTGTACTCTCATCCCCAGCCACCTAATAGACGTATCTGGTATGGGCGACGATAAAATAATCCACCGTTTCAACTTGCAAATAGTAAAAGAATAAAGGGGAGGCAAAATGAGAAAGTGTGACGGTTACGCTTATGTCCTAAATGCCCTCTATTGGCGTGGCAAAACAATGTTTTCGCCCCTACTGGAAGTGACGTCAATTCAAGATGGCGGCGCACCTCAGAACAACCTCCCCCCCCCCCCCCAATTTGGTTCGCCTCCCTGCTGCCTCCCCATTATGAAAATCCTGGCGCCGTCCCTGCTTTGGACCACGCTTTACACCCTGGCATACGCAGGTTTGGACTTGTTGCTGAAGTTTCCCCTTGCCTTTTTTTTCTAGATGACCATCGAGGATGTGACTTCGAAAACAACCTGCATGTGCAACACGGAAGACGGAAAGATTCTCGAAGGTATGGTTCCACATCCAGTAAGAGAAGAAGTGACCTAGAAGTAAGGGAAGGGAAGGGAAGTATGGTTCCACTTCTAGTAAGAGAAGAAGTGCGCTACAGCCAATAGAGCTCTTTCAAAAGTCTGCGCCACCGCCTGTCCGCCATTACTTGATCACATACTCCGAGCGTGTATTGGGCATGAAAGCTGCATCAGTGTTCGGTGTGAACTCCGCTCAGCTCGTATTCACAACTTTCACGACCTATAGGGGCGCACTGGTGCCTATCAAAATGGCTGTCATCTGGATGATTGTCGTAGAACAGCGGTACGAGGCTGGGTTTGCGGCGTGTAAGTAATTCTAGTTTTGCTGTATTAGAGCCTTACGTTATTTTTTGACGCCAGGAATGTGTCGGCAAGTCCATTTATTATGAGGCCAATCATCCAGGAGCTAGGGAACGCGATTCTCACACCGCAGTACCACCATCGCTGAAAGTTGCGAATTGAAAACGAGCACTGCATCAGTGTTCGGCGAGGACTCAGGTCCAATCGCGCGCTTTGTGTTCAGATGGATGGATGGATGGATGTTAATGGCTATACCCTTTGTACCGGGCGGTAGCTTGCGCCACCTAGCCTAAGTCTAAAAAGACAAAAACGTGATTTCTCCCACCCTTTTAAAGGGGCTGTGCAACAATTCAAGCAATGGCAACCACCAATGTTGCCCGATGGACTTTTGAAAAGGGTTTATTGTTGTGCGGTTTTTTTGAAGGGTCAAAACTGCAATGATGTTTGAGTGCAGGAGTGATGCTCTGGCTGGCGCTCTTGTCCTAACTAGCGTATTTCTTCCGAAATATTGTGCAGTTTTGGGTTCATTCAATTCGTGGGCCTCAATCTTGAGACTTCTTCGACAGACTGTGACGACTGGTTCTCAGCGTCCTCTGCAGTGAAGTAGACAGTGCAGGCGTCTTGTCTGGAATTGTCTCGCTGTAATCGGCAGTGCCGTTTGTGAATCGGGAAAGGGTTGGGAAGTATCTGGGAAATTTCGCTAAAGCCTTGGAAGACTTCAAAAGAGAAACCTTGTATGCTTGTGAGAAACATTGTCTGTAAAGTTAATGCGAAGCGCAAGTTTGTCCGACTTAAGCAGGGGTTGTGGTGATGTCAGAACACCGAGCTCTGATTGGAGGATAGTGGGTAGACCTAGAGGCAGCTTCCTTTGAGGTCTACCTACTATCCTTCAATCAGAGCCAATCAGAGCTCGGCGTTCTGATGTCACCACAACCGCTGCAAAAGAAGCAGACGAACTTGCGCTCCGCATAAGCCCAAAACACTTTTACACATTTAGTTTTCCTTTCTGTCATACCCCTTCCCATTCCAGGTTAATTTACATAGTGGCAAACATCCACTGGCTCACCTGCACTCTTGTTTTATGGTTAACAGTAGGATTACTTTGTTGGGCGTTTTTTTGTGTTTGCAAGCTCGAAAGACCCGACTAAAACTATTCACAAGTCAGAGTCGCACAAATACCATTAAAAACTGCAAACATACAAATCTAGTTTTTTTTTTTTTTTGTTTGGAGGAGTGTTAGATGTGTCCGGTAAGAAGTGTACTATGGTATACGATGAAGGAAGGTAGCCCCATTTTGTACCAATCTAGTTTCAGCTTTACAGCTATATCAGGTTCGACGCATAAAGCTTCAGCGGCATTGCAGGCTGCAGAAACACCACTTGCACGTGGCCCTTGAGCCTACCGTAGAATGCCCCACATCCATCTATTCCACACTAAGTGCCCATTCCCAAATTTGCAAGATCTGAGAAAATATACAGAGTACATTTATATGCAAAATTGATGACTGGACAGCACCCATCCGCCACTTTTTTGTGACTATCTTTAAATTTTCAGTGGCTGCTTTGCCGGTGTTTTACGGTATGTTTTGCAGCCCTGTGTAGAACATTTGAGACATTACCCTTCCCACATCTTTTCCTTCAACTTTGAAGCTTTAAAAAAAAAATTTTTTACACCAGTCATGGGCGGTTTTATGACATGTTAGACATCTCATTCTTCCCAGTGAGTCTAAATAAGTCTGGAAGATTTTTTTAAAGCAAGCCAAGGGCACTTTACATGAAAGGAGTGTGCAGGACGACGCAGACGCTTGCGTTTTCTTCCCCTCAGTCTCACTCCTTGCTGACCCCGTTGTGACCTGCAGAAATTAGTAAATGTTCTATGGAAAGCTGAAAGCTGGGTCCTCTTTATTTTCCTTCCGTGCATCTCTCGCTCATGTGCAGCCTGTTAACCAACATGCACGACATTCTAAATTAGGTTGGGGAAATTGAAAACACGGTGATGTTAGGCATATCAAAGTGAGCGAGCGCAGCACAATTGTTTGGTCGAGCTGCACGATTAACCCATACGAAACGTCTCGATTTGCAGACATCAAGGCGTCAATGCTGGAGACAGTTATCCCGAGGAAAACACCGAGCTATGTTCTCGTGCTGCTGGGAAGTCGCTGTGGCCAGGTCAGTACGGTCGTACAGGAACAAGGCTTGAACCCATGGAGATAGTAGACCTGACAATGTTCGTTGTTGTTTCAGGTCGGCCTCGTGCTGAAGCGGGACAGGGACCGGTGTTGCGCAACCGTTCAGATGCTCTACGACAAGGAGGTCATGAATTTCGACTACGACAGCATATCGGAGTATGTCGGGGATACTTCGTACCACGACTGAACATGCTTCCACTGCCCTCTGAGATAGACATATTGTACATAGATCCGCTCGCATTTCTGGTGTTCGGGTAATAAAAGAAAAGCACCTGTGTAACACGTCGAGAGCAATTATCACCATCTGAAACTTGGCAACAACTCGCCTGCTGCATGAAATCGCCACAACTGTGAACAAGAAAAAAAAATGGAACCGATCTCCAATAAATGAAAAGTCAACATTGATTGTTATCTCTTTGTTGGGACACGCTTAGACCTCTGTACATTGAAGGGTAGCACACCACTTTTTTTGAGCGGGTTCACCAAAGCGGGATTGCGAGTGCTTAGGTCTGAAAATGGACAATGGGGTAAACTACCAGAGGCACGGAAGTGGCCGTGCATCTTCCACATGTTGCATGGAGAAAAGGTCGCAGGCATTGCAGCTGGCTTCCTGTGCTCAATGCTTAAGCCTTCCAGGGTGCTGCAGAGCCCTGTGGGTCAATGTGCAAGTGTATGATAACCAGAAAAGGGTGAAGTCATAAATCAACTAAAGAAATATCTGGCAGAAACTTGCACGTAGGCAAGTTCATAACTTTTGTTCCTTCAAAAGATGTGCTTTGATTATTCCGATTCATACCATAGTAATGGTATGTATCTCAGTGCTTCTTCAAGAACCAGTTTTTTTTATTCGGGTACCATTATGGAGTGGAATTTTTGCATTTGATGGCAACTATTAGATCTGCATTTGTGCTAAAAAAGAACATAAAATTAGGTTTTTAAACGTTGTGCTGTTGATAGCATTAAATTATAGCATGTTTGCACCTTTCACTATGCCAAAATAAATTTGATGAGCACGTGTGCCTGAATGACGTTTTAGAGAACAGCGCCATTTGAGGGAATCAACGTTCTAGTGGAAAACGGGGGCGTGCGTTGACCCACTCCCCTGCGCTGCGCTCGCTACAATAACGTTAACCCACTTGGCCCACCCGTAAACGCCGCTTCGCGGTGACCGACTATTCGCTAGTGTCTCGATGAGAAGTCGGCGTTCGCTAAAGCGTAGTTCGACCAACTGAGTGCCACCCTTTTCCTAAAGCTAGGGCTTGGCGGGTACGCCAATATATAATTTTCGCACGAGTCATTGAAAACGATTACGCAAAATAAAAGTTTAAACTAGGTATGGTGCACTTGCTTGTGGTTCCTCAGACTTAAACTAATGAGTGCGACAGGCGCATGACAGCAGCTCACAAAAACCTCGCATAGCTTGCTTTTTGTCATCACCGGAACCAGCAAGTCGCCTCACAGCGAAATGCCGCGAAACCCTCAGACGAAGGGGGATATCATGCGCGATCTCAACCGCCCGGGGGCGGAGATCAAGCGCCATCATTTTCGCCTTCAGCTCATCACAGGGTTGAAGTTGACAAGCAAGGTCGGGAGCTACCTCAGATTGAAAACTTTGTTTCAGCGTTGTAGGAGTGCATCGAATGCAAGGAGACAACTTCAAAGTCGAATGGTGTCCTCAACGGTGCTGACACCGACCATGCTTTCCGAGGGTGCTGCTTTGTTAGAAGACGTGCGCAAGCTGCAGATGTACATACTTCGAACTAAACTGGGTGAGGTTACTTGTGCAAAATCACGATAAAACCAGTGGATAAAATCAATTGGAAATATAACTTAGTCGATATTTCGAGCGAACTAAAAAAGCTCACGTCAACAAGAAAGAAACACGCTCGCTCAACTGATTTGGCTTGGATAGATTATTTGACTTGATAAGAATAAAGTCTCAGTTGTGGCTTGTTCAATGACCGTCAAAGTCACTGGTCAAAATTATGTTGTAATTATTAAAACAATAGTATTACAAAATTGTTCGAATTTATTTTAATTTTATCTCAATAAGTATATTATGTACACATAACGACAGCAAACCTTCACTTTGTATAATTTCGCCGATTTCATCACGAAACTGATAAAACTTTCCAGGTGGCGCTGCATCTCGCACGAGCTTTCGTAAAGTTTGGCGATTTGTGTGTGTTCATCCCGTAGCTGAAATAACACCCCGTGAAGGTAAGAACCGTTCGTTTTTGGCCGAAATAATACCGAAATACCTCGAACTTCATTGCCTGCAACATAGACATGTAAATGTTCTCCGCTCTGCATTCTGCTCATCGAGAACCCTCGGTGGTACCCAAGAGTTGCATGTCATCCGGCGCTTCCGTGCTGGCTTTCCTGGCATCGCCGCTTTCGTAAATGCAATGACCCTAGACATAAAACGGGCATTTCGATTCGAAATGAACTGCACGTCTGGTACGTCAGTCTGAGAAGCTTTGTGAGATCGTAACGAGGTGTACTATGCTGTGTAACTCTCCGAGTGTACAACAAAAACGGCAGTCACCAGCCGGTCGCTGCGCTACTTTTCCCTTGCAGATGTTTATGACACGCTCGGAGTACGATCGGGGTGTGAACACCTTTTCCCCGAAGGCAGACTCTTCCAAGTCGAGTACGCCATCGAGGCTATTAAGGTACGTAGCCTTTGAACAGCTCGTCGCTTCAGTCGATTGGACCGGCTGCTTTGTAAAAAGAAGCGGCCGGTTAGACTCGAGGAAACGGCAAGAATGCTCTATTGGGGGTTGCACGAAAACTCGATACCGAAAAAGGGATCACAGGGGCAAGGTCCCAATAGCAATTATCTGTCTCTGTTTGTGGTTCTCTCCGTTTTCTTTCTGGTGACTTGGAAGTGTGTTGTGATTTGATCTCAGCTTGGTTCCACGGCGATTGGCATCCAAACTGCCGAAGGGGTCGTCCTGGCAGTGGAGAAAAGGGTGACGTCCCCCCTGATGGAGCCGACCACCATTGAGAAGATTGTGGAGATTGACAACCACATTGGTGAGTGCCTTCCATGCAGCGCCATGCCACTCACCACTGCTTTTCCTCCCGTCTTAGCGGTCTAATTGTTGCCTGCTTAGTATGGTGAGCAGGCAGAAAATAGTTGCCTGCTAAAATATGCTCTGAAAGCAGTGTCAAAGGAAGGCACTGCCAAAACCATCATTACTTTCTGATGCCTGTGCAGATTTTATAATCGTGCCAGGGTATATAAGCTTTGGTTTGAGTTTGAAACTGGGCAAGGTGAAAATGTAAATGAGCTTTCCACTGCATGGGCAACCAAGGGCAACGCTGAAGTTGGGCTTCATACGTGATGATGGAAGTGCTGCGCCATTTGCGCCAAATTGCCTTGGGCGAAAGTCTGCTACATCTTGCGCCAAAGTGCCATTTTAGTTAAGAATTGCGCCACACCTGCGCCGAGATGGGCAAAAAAAATTGATATATTTTTTTATTGGTTGATTTTAATATTCAAAAAAGTAGGAAGAAAGAAAAATGGTAGAAATACGTATTTCACAGCGTCTCTACTCAGAGTATACGGTGTTTCAAATAAGGTCAGAGCACAGTTGAAAGCTCGAACATATACAACATCGAACTCATAGTAAAAGCGCAAGTCACGTGACATTCGCTGCATTTGATTGGTTTTATCGGTGAAAGAACACGTACAGTAAGATGGTCGGATGCCTCGATGTCGCTCTTTGACGTTGTTTGGTTAATCCTATTGGCTCATAGCGTCGGCTGCACTTTAAATTAAGGTGAAACGAAGTTTTAAAATTACTCGACCACCGCGTTGGCCGGTTGATGCGCTGACGGCTTGATCACCGACATCCTCTAAAATTTCAGACTATGTCGGCGATGTCAGGCGCCAAAAGTCACGACAAAACATTGCAAAATACACAGTAGGATGGCGGCTACTGCCATAAGACAGAACCAGGCTCCTGTACTCCTGGTGAGATCAGTTATTATGTTTGCCGTATGCCTCCATGGCGCCTCTCACCAGCCCACGTGCGTCGAGCTTCACCGCCTTGCGCCCGAGTGTTCGGAGTAGCTGCTGGCATGGGTGAGCGTCTGGTTTAGCACGATATGCATGTAAATTATGCTCAGTACTATTGCAGGTCCACATTCTTTTATCTCAATTATATGATCTTGCTTGCAAATTCTGCGTCGAAAAAGAAAAAAAAGAAAACACGGTGCTTTGTTTGAATGAATGTAAGCGCAAGAGTATAGGTTTTCATAATATTTGGGTGGCTGTTTTTTTTTTTTCAGTTTATAATATTCAAGTTTTGTGTTTGGTAAGGATAAAATTAGGAGGCGCATTTCTACTGATAGACGTGTTAGCGATTATGTTGTTTTTTGGTGGCATTTTACAGAAACAATACATGCAGGCTAATTAAACTACCGGGTGTAAAAGTGGGAGGGGAGAGAGGCTTTATCCTAACTGAAGTGTGAGTAATTGCTCATCAATTTGATTAGTACCCATTGTAAATTAAACCTACTCTGAACAGAGCCTTATTTCTAAAAAGAAAGCTCCGTGTACCTTTTGTGCCATTTTGGTTCTTATTACAAAATGTAATAAGTAATAGGCTCCAGTATCAAAGACAAACCCTCAGTAATTATCAAATACAAACTCATTTAGCGATGCAATCAATTTTGTTTTAAATTTTCAAGTGATATGCTACAAGACGTTGGCATCTGCTCCAAAAGCATCAGTGACTGCTCCAAACAAATATTTTACCTGCTACAGAACCTGCTCCAAAGGCTCAAATGCCGCTTCCATCACTGTGTAGTGTCCTTCCTAACTGTATCAATGTACATATTGTGGCCGTGCCAAACAGTATTAAGTTTGTTTGCGAGGAAAGCTGCATGATTTATTATGGTCCATGCATACTCTCAAGCCCAAACAGATGCCTGCTCTTGAGTTACACAAATTTCAGACTTATTCGGGAAAAATGAAATATAAATAATTAACAATATTGGGAAAACCCGAGACCAAGGAACAAAAAGGAAACACCACATGCAAAAGGAGACCTTTGCGTGCATCGTCTCTTTTTTTATTCCTCGGTTTGGGTTTCCACAATGTTGAAAGTTAGTGTTTCAGTTGGATGCTTGCTGTCACATAGTATGATGTTTCCGTCACGTTGAATAGAATGATTTAAAGTAGGCTTAACAATTGGAGTTCATTGGTGTGTAACTTAAAAGCCTATTTACAAGTAGCGTTTGTCTATGTTTTGGGAACCTGCATTTTGAAATGCTCAAAAAGTTACCATTGCATTCATGTTTTGTGTGAAGCAGGGCATGTTAATTACAAAGCACACATGTTTCAATGTGGGAGGACTTACCAATAGTCAGGGTAAGCAGATTTAGTGGTGCACAAGTTTCGGAGGATGCCTAGAGTGATGCCAACCCTTTTCAAGTTAACTACAGCATAAAGAAAGCTGATTTTGCTGCAAAATTTTCATCAACAACAGACTGCAGAAATATGTGAACATGTTGGCTTCTGATGGCCTGGTGGGAGGGGGTGAAGGTGAGGTGGCAGCACTTTCAAAGACTGCCTAGGATGGCCAAATACTAAGTCTGCCCCTGCGTCTTGGTAATTAGCACTCGTGTCTCAACTTACATCTATCCACTCAGTAGCAAATGCTACTGTGTGAAGTGGCGTTAACATGTACTGATGTGCTGTATTTAAAATGACCATGAGAAAGAACCTTTTTACTTTTGCCAAATAACTTTTACATTAAACCTTTAATGTTCACTGAGCAGGCATCCATTTTCGTTTCAGTTTATTAACTTCTACATGAGAAATTATTGAAATATAGAGTTTTTCTTCCTCTCCAACTCGCCGCAAAACAAGCCACGGCGTAATTTTGATGGTCGTGACATACTATGGCACTGGGCAGTAGGAGAATGGGAGCGTTAGCGGTGAGCTGGCAGTGTGCCAGTAGGTTTTGCCACAGGGTTTTACTGCGCTGATGGCGTCGATGCCTCCGACATATTTTCTGAATCGGCGCCTCTCATCACCGCGATAGCCATGGACAGATTGCAGCTGAGCGAAATTCAATTAGATATGTTGCGCTACAGCGACAGCATGGGACTGGTCCCATACGCCGGTACGAAGCACAGCAGGTCGTCAGCACAAGCAGCCTCTTCTCCACAGCTGTCAGCCATTTCCACGGTATCTCTAAAGAGAAGGGAACGTACTGTCACTCACTGGCGTAGCAGGAAATGCACAAAGTTTTCTATGGGCTCAAGCTTTATTAAATTATTTGTGTTTTGGTTTTCTTTTCACACCTTTATGCGACGTGCGGTGGATGAAATTTGTATTCAGAATCGTTTCATGGTCCTTTTAATTCTGTGGTACAACAAGTATGTGAGACCCACACATTTAGGACATTTGTTTAGCATGTTCACCGACTTGTTTTGAGTATGAGCTCGTTATTCTTTGAATAAAATTATGCTAAACTTAAATGTAATTCTTTGTTTGGGGATAGGCTGAAGGAAAACTCAGTCATTCGATTCTTCAAAGTCTAATGCTTGTAGTAGTTTCGTACCACCAACCCTTACAGTAGAAACTGCTTGAAAACTTTTAAAGCTCTTTCTGCAAGTTCATGTCTCCTTCCTTGTTTGTTTTGAAGGCTGTGCTGTCAGTGGTCTCATGGCAGACTCAAGGACAATGGTGGACAGGGCACGAGTTGAAGCTCAGGTAAGTAGAAAACATGGCTAGTAGAACAAGAGTTCCTATTAGTGTTGTGCATGTTCTTCTAAAACAGGAATGAATGCTCATTCCTCGTTGAGCATTCCTGCTACAAGTTCCATTGGTGCCAAAGAAATGCGCTCCTGTTACATTTCTATGATAGGAATGTGCCACTCATTCATGTTACATTTGCATATTTGAATTAAAATATTGCACTAAATAATCTGTACATGCAATAAAAGAGCAAGTAAAATATCCACATCAAAGTACATATATGAATTTGAATATCGCCTATAGCAGGTTACCGGGAGAGAAAGCGCATTGGAATCCGATGAGGTTTTGTGTTCGGAAACCGGGGAACCTTTCGTATGTGGAAGAAGTACCGGACTACTGTATTGGTATATTTTCTGCAATCTCGGGGCTTGTCTAGCATTAATGCAACTTCCACTTCAGTCTTCGAGTGACACAAAGTAAGATCAGACATTACAAGCTTCTTGTAATGTCCTTAAAGGGACACTGAACCAAAATTTTGAGCTGGCGAAATAGTGCTGGAGTGACAGGCAGGACTCTGCAGAACCCAAAAACACCACTCGTACAGCGATATTTGTAATGGATGGCCATATTTCTGGAAAAGAAGTGCGCAACTGAACACGGGCGACTAGGCCGATGAGACAACTCACTTTACGATTTTCATTCCCTCTCCTCCTCGCTTCGTCCCGTCGAGCTTCTTAGCTTGATGGGACGATGGGACAACTTCTATAACAAACACAAAAAATCATAGCGAAGCAAAATTTCTGGCGCGTGAAAGAGCTCTTTATCAAGTTTGTGTCCTCCCCCAAATTTGATCTCCTCGCTTCTTTTTTTGATGACGTAGTTGGCGAAGGCAATTTTGAAAACGTCGAGAGGTGTCGCAAGTTGCATATTTATTATAAATAATATTGTCATGTCGTTCCTAAGATATGTTATTTACGAGGACTTTAACTGCACTATGCCGCCGGCGTCAAAAAATAAAAATCGGAGACCAGAAATGTTAATGACGAAACATTGGCCGTCTTCTAGTTTCTTCTTCGTGCTCTCAATATGGCGTAATGCCGGAATGTTCATCGGAACGGCAGCACATTTCAGTCGTGGTCTGAATCCAGCTCCCGACGGTTTGGACACATTGACGTTTTAGATGCGGAGCATCTCTTGCTCGGGTCTATGTCCCGCGGCGTTGGCGTCGGCGTCGTAGTCCGCACTCACAATACGCGCGCAACTCTCCTCCTTCCCTCTCTCCAACAGCTGCGCGTTACTCTCTCCGCTCTCTCTCTCTACCAGCTGCGTGCACTGTGCGTGCGTTCGCTTCTCCTCACACCGCGCGTGCCCGTGCAACTCTCCTCCTCTAGTCTCCTCTCCTTCAAGTGTGAAAAAAAATAAACGGCGAGCGGCGAGCGTTCCAAGTTTCTGTGGCGCCATCTCTCGACGTCAGCACGCAACTGACTCTTTCCTCGGAACCAACACGATGCTCCGCATCACCCCATGGTTCCCCTCGGGAAGATGGTGTAATTTTTTCTTATAGTCCTTGTCAACAAAGTGGCGAGAACAGTTCAGCAGGTATGAGACTTGCCCCCGCAGCTGTTATTCAGGGATTGCAGCCTACCACGCATTATTTTGTACTTCATCTTTTACAAAAACTGCATAGCACGGCACTTTTAAATTTGGTGGGGCGGAACTTTACGCAGCACCTTTGCGACATCACCCCTCATGTCGCTCATCAAGGTCCACCACACGTCGTATTCTTCCTTACCTTCTTAGAAATCGTTTCAGACCAACGAACACTGTTAAAAAAAAGAGGAACGGAAAATTGACGTGTCGTCTTCATGCGAAGAAAAGTCTCGCGAAATACTCTTGCTGTTGGCCCGGTGGCACGTGCTTGCACGTGCATGTGCCCACGAACGATGAGTGAGAAAGAGGGAAAGTTAAACGACACTTCCCAGTTGAAGTCATTCAAAAAGTCAAGCAGTGCACCGTTTCACTAACTATGTCGAAGATTCGGGTAAGCGTTTCAAATCGAGCTTTCCGAAAATATTTTTTTTGTTCTGCAAAACGCAGTTCTCAAGCTTGATATTTTTAGGGTGATTCCTGGGAATCATTTTTGGTTGTTTGCAATAATAAATATACTGTAAAACACCGGACAAGCGCCTACTCAAAATTTAGAGATAATCGCGAAAAAATGGGTGATGGGCACTTGTCCGGTCATCAGTTTTACATATCAATCTACTGTGCATATTTTCTCAGATCTTAGTAATTTGGGAATGGGCAGATGCGCGGTATTCTACGGTATATATTGGGGTAGTGAGTGACGCCAGAGTGGTGAGTAAACATTGAGTAAACATTGCTCAGATGGATCTTCTTTGTTGCAAAAAGCGGAACATGTAGCCATTGTAGAAATGTCGTTGATGGTGAATCTCACTTGCGTTGAATATGCATCGCCGAGGTGCGTGGCAATTGAGTTCTCTGTGCCTTTTTTCTTTATCTGCTTGAAGGAACCCCTGGTGTCTGGTACAACTTCTGTGCCATACTGTTAGCATGAAGCCGTAGTCTGCAGTCCCTCTGAATAGCTTTCTTCTATTGCGATTGCCCTTATAACAAACACAACACTTCAACTTTTCTATTTGTTGCCTGTAGAGAACATCCGATAGAAAACAAAGCAGAGTCTGCAAACACGCTGCACATGAGCCATGAGAAGCAATTAGACTTGAAGTTTTAGGAATCTCTTTCATACCTGGAGGTAGGAAAGAGTTTGTTATTGCAGAAAATGAAAATCAGCTCGCCATTATCACTGTTACAAGGATTGAAGTTTAATTCTTGTACCCAGGCTTGCGTCAACTAACTACTTCGTAAAGCAAGCACTTGGCTCTAGTACGTATAAGTTCAGAGGCAATTTCTTAAAATTCATGCCCCGTGCCCTTCTGTTTAAAAAAATCACTATTGTAGGACTTCAGCTGCATAGGGGATTTACGGGTCTAGGTAACTCGTACAAAACGAAATAAACTATTAAACTGAGTTAGATACACGAGTGATTACGAGCATGTACAGTTATGGTTCTCGTTCGTTGTTCACGTAGGCATCGCCGCAATCACGTCTGTTCCGGTTCATTCTCTTT
This sequence comes from Ixodes ricinus, assembly GCA_037355805.1. Lineage (NCBI taxonomy): Eukaryota > Metazoa > Arthropoda > Arachnida > Ixodida > Ixodidae > Ixodes > Ixodes ricinus. The sequence goes on from JAZHYW010052499.1 coordinate 47,490, forward strand.
GTCCACTTCTACTACACTTTCCCATTCCGAGAAGACAGTGTTCGTGCCCCAAGGGCATGAAATAGTCCTTTCATTCTCATGCGCAAGCTTGAAATTCACCGGGAAGCTGCTTTTTCTTCTAGATATTTGTGTCTCATGATTTGTGGAAATCTGGACATTTAACGGGGGTATGGCAGATGCGCGAGGAGCAATGACGGGGCCATCGCTCGATACGCAAGGTGCGTGGAAGGAACACTATAATAGTCACCGACAAGGTTAGAACGGCAGGAAGGAGTGTCAGTAGTCCCCGCCTCCGGTGCGAGCTTTCCTCCTTCGACAAAGCTTCGTCTCATGCACCTCAAATGTGTGTGGCCAAAGTATGGCAGAAGTCATGGAGCGCTTACTTGAGTCGAGGCGTTCAAAAGGCGTGCCCTGCCATTCGTATTCTGTCGGTGACCAAAACACGGCTGCGGTGACTTCGGCCGTTGAGCCTTGGGCTCCACAAATAAATGGCTCTCTGTCGCAGGTCAGGCCCTTTCTCGGGACGAGAAAGGTCGCGGGTCGGGACGAGAAAGGTCGCGGGTCAAGCCCTTTCTCGGGGCAGCGGGCAAGGATTCCACAAACACCGTTTGTTCTTCCTGTCTGCCGCAGAACCACTGGTTCCTGTACAACGAGAAGATGCAAGTGGAGAGCGTGGCCCAGGCCGTGTCCAACTTGGCCATCCAGTTTGGCGACAGCGACGACGACGGCAACGCCATGAGCCGTCCCTTCGGTGTGGCCATCCTGTTTGCCGGCATTGACCCCAAGGGCCCTCAGCTGTGAGTACTTCTTGTCGGGATTCGACCGTTCGAAAGGCGAGAGGCCGCGTGTACATACCGTATTTACTCGAGTAATAGCCACACTATTTATGAACAAGGCCCTTGCTTCTACTTTCCTGCAAAGCACATATACAGCCAATCATCGCGTTGCGCGTAAATAACATAGCGAATAACCAGATCGAGAAAACAATTCTCCATACAAATGCAATCTTCGCAGATGGTATCTTCTCGCGAAGACGTTATCTCTGTCCTGTAAACCGCTGGAGTCATGCTGTCGTTCGCGGTGATTGGCAATCTGCATGCTCCATGGGAAAGCAAACCCTCAGGTTTTCTTCATAAACAGTGCGGCTATTACTGGAGTAAATACGGTACTCCATCGCGAAGCTTCTGAGTGCTCGAAAGGAGAACACGGCACATTGGTTTGAAAAGTCCCAAATGGTAGGAGTGAAGTTGGGACGTCCAAGGAAGAATGCGGCGTGCTTGCGAGTTAGGAATGTAATCTTCATTGTAGGGACAATCAAGTGTGCAAAGCTGAGAATTGTCTCATGTTCGTGTGCTGAACCTTGCAGCTCAGCCATGTTGGTGGCTCTAAGGCTAAGACCAGCCCACAGACTCCCAGTCGGCCGACTGGTTCAAGTCCCAGCCCAATGTGCTTGCAATGCGACAAAGGCTCGTTAGGGAGCAGGCGTCATGGAACAGATTGCAGTTACACATTAAAGATTGCCGATTTCTCAGAATTAATCTTCAGTCCTTTGTTGGAGTGTCAGAATTGCCCCTCATTTGTTTTCAGGTGCTAAACTTCGCAAGAATAATTCACTTATATTTTCTCGACTATGTTGCGATGGAACATGCTCAGTTTTTACTTTTTTGTTTTTAAATCTTTCATTCAGAAAATTTCAAAACTTTGTGTTTTCTAATGTCACTGCGTGTGTTTGATGTTCTGGCCCATTTGCTGCTGATTATGCATTGTTTTTCTGCAGCCACTCAACTGTTTGTTGGCTAGGTGTCCTCATATTTTCTGCAGTAATCAGGTGTCTATATTTATTTTTTTTGCATTGAATTGATACTTTTAAGATATGTTGAGAAAGTTTTCTAGTTTTCAGGTAGTGAAGTTAGAATTGGTAACAGGAGGACAGTGTTGCATAATATATTACATAACAAAGTTCACAAGCTATTACTTTCAATAAAGCACATGACTTTTCTGTAGTAATATTGAACGAAAGCTTTTATAGTTTTCGTCATGCTACTTACAAGAAAAGACAACCCAAGCAAAAGATATACGAGTACTGTGCCAGAATGAAGGACCATGCAAATATTTTTGTTTTTTTGAGCTACTGGGGAATATAATGCATTGTTCCAAAAAATTGCTCCTGCTACAAATTAAAAAAAAAAATTCAGTGTTATTTGCTTTTGCAATAATGAAGGTGCTTCATGAACAAAGGAATAAATATTCCATATTTAATAAATTTCCTACAACTTCATACGAAGGAGCTCAGGTGTGCAAGGGATGTAATCACACCCTGGAAAGCTTAGTAAAGTCCGAGAGCTTCATTTTTTTTTTGCCATGCATCTGTAAATGCTTCCACCTTTTGAAGGGTGATTCATACGGAATCTGAAGATGAAGTTAACCTATCTGTCTCCAGTAGTCGAGACGTGTTGCAACACGCCCCAATTATCACCGTTGGCCCCACACACAGATTCATTTTAGGAATTCAGTCGGGGCTGAAAAACTGGATAATTTGTTAAACTAAAATGCATCATTATGAAAAAATTCACTAATGAAAGAAAACATGCCTATGGTTACTGTTATTAGTAATTAGGAATCAACTAATGAAGGTAACATTGCAGGTACCACATGGACCCGTCTGGCACCTACGTCCAGTACGATGCCAAGGCGATCGGTTCGGGCTCAGAGGGTGCACAGCAGGCACTTCAAGAAAAGTACCACAAGGTAAAGTATTCCTCTGCCATATAAAAAGAAAACAATGGTGTGTGCATTTAAGTACTGTTGCTGGTTTTGCGACACCTATGTCAGCAACAAGGAGTTTATTTTGTCTAATGTATGTCTTGCCTTGTCACAAAATTGTACGCCTGCCTAAGCGGTCTTCACACAAGGGAGCACACCGCATGATGAATACATCACGCTTTTGCGATGTGGCGTGATGACTTCAGCTCTGTGGCTGAGAGCAGAGGGAATGTTCAAGTCGTAAAACTGTTGTTTTACGGCAAATCAATTTGCTTTTGACAATAGTTTGTTATTAAAAGCTTTGGCGTCAAGTGTAGAAACTGCTAAATTCTTTGGCAGAGATGTAAAGACTGGAATCTACTGAATTCAATTGCTAATGCCCTGATGGGAACACCTCCTCATCGGTATCAGTACCACCGGCACCTCGTCAGTGTGAACAACGAAGCTGAAAATGGAGTCTCGTGCTTGCTGATGACGTCGTGCACATCCCTCTGTTGATTTCCCCCTTGTGAACACTGCCTTAGATACCGTGTCTGCGCGATTCTAGCGCTCCACCGATTGTAACACGCAGGTAAATTTAGCTTTCTATATTCTTAAAAATAATTTGATGCCGATTGTACCGCGCAGGTAAAATAATGAGTGCTGAACACCACATACCTGAAAGACACTTTTAATTAATGGAACACATGCACGCATAAACACATGTAACCCACACACGCACAAATAAAACAACCACACTAGTCGCTGTCGGAGTCCGACGAAAGTTCCTTGTCGCTGTCTACGGACCACAAAATGTCGTCCTTGCTTCCGTTCATGGCATTGGAAAGGCCGCACTTTTTAAAAGAGCGTACGACCATTGCCCACAAGAGTGCTTTCCAGGCGTCGTGCACCCATCGCGCCAGGTCTTCGAGCGTCGCATTCTTCAAACGTCCTGCTGGCGTCGGAGCGTGCTCGCCAGCAGTGAGCCACTTGTTGTACGCTGCACGTTCATAGTCCTTCATCGGCTTGTCTTAAAGGGATGCTGAACCGAAATTTGGATTCCACAAAACACGTGGCAAAAGCGTACAGCGGGATGCTACAAACACCAAAACATCACTCATACAGCAATATCTCAAACGGATGACCGTATTTTTCAAGAAAAGGAGGCGCATTTGACAGGTTTGTTGACGTCATGTTTCTCCGAGAAGGAGAGGGAACGGCCTCGCGTCTTCTCCGCCTCGCCGCCTTGAGGGAGCGAAGCGAAGAGAGGAGGAAACTAGGTATCTTGACGTCACACGGCTCGTCGGCCTTGTTCAATCTCGACCTCTTTTTCTCAAAATACGGCCGTCCATTCGAGATATCGCCTTACGAGTGGTGTTGTAGGGATTGTAGCGTCCCGCCTACATCTCCTGCATTGTTTTTCTGAAATCCAAATTTCGGTTCACCATCCCTTTAAGCACATGTACAGCGGCTGCAGTTGAGACGTCACCCCGCCGGGGATGATCACCAGGTCGGTGAGGCATGCCGCAAGCTTGTCTTTGAGACGTTGGCTGATGTGGCATCTGAAGGAATCCAGAACCAGCATAGAACGCACTCCCAGGTCGGCTCCAGGCCTCTTTCGCCACACGGCATCAATCCAGTCTATCAAAAGGCCTGTGTCCATCCATCCTTTTGGGTGCACGCGAACAATGACATTCTCCGGGAACGTCACATTGGTAGGCAAAGTCTTCCTCTTGAAAATCAAAAAGGGTTCAACTTGTGCCCGTCCGCCATGCATCCTAACATCACCGTAATCTGTTTTTTTCGCTACTGGTTGAGAGGTTCCGCACTTGCTTGGCTCCTTTTGTTTCGACCGTGTAATTCGAAGGCATATCGAAAAACATGGGCGTTTGGTCTGCGTTCCCAATTTGTCCGATCGTGTGGCCCCTATATTGTCGAAGCTTGATTACAAAACGTTGGAACGCTACCAACTTCTCTTCATAGGCTTCGGGTAGCTTTTGGCAAATGCTCTTTCCTCGTCGCAGCGAAAATCCTTTCCGCCACATAAACTTGATGATCCAACCCCTGCTCGCTTTGAAACAAGAGTGGGGGATCTTGTAACCTGTAGCAAGCGCAAGGGCCTTCGCCTTGATGACATCTGAAGAGACGGGGCGTTGCTTCAGACGCAGGTCCTTGATGCAATAAAAAAAAGGGAGTCGTCCAGCTCTGGAAATTGTCCCCGTTGAGGACGATTTCCTCGCGACTTTGCAGGCAAAAATCTTGCCTCTCTGCTTCCGCCAATCGCGCACACACATTTCCGGAACGCCCAGTGATCGAGACGCTGCTCGATTACCTTCCTTTTCCGCAAGGATGATCACTTTCCATTTGAATAATGCCTCATAGTGAAATTGCTTCTGTTTCTCCATCTTGCCAACGATCGCACCAGTAGCAGCTTCGCTCAAACACACGGTGACACGAGACAGCACGGCGCTTGGACAATACGAAAAAGAAAATGGTGGCTCGTGAACGAAAAAAAGAAACGCGCACCAGACACGTGATTATGTGACAGATAAACGGGAAGAAAGATAGCTGCTGCACACTTCGTAACGGGCGGTAGCATGCGCCACTTAGCCAATATTTTTAATAAAGATTTTTTTTTTTTTTTACTGCTAGTTTTTTGGGGGGCTTGATTGTAACGCGCATGCAATTTCGAGCCTGAAATTTCTGGGAAAAAAGTGCGCGTTAGATTCGCGTAAACACAGTATGTGATTCTGTAAACTTTCTATGAGGTCGTCATTCATCCCTGGAGTGTCTACAGCCATTGGTGTCTGGTAGGAGATTGTGAGGTTTCTACTGTGGAATTCCTATTGTACGACTTTCAGAGGACTACATGAAATTGTTGTGTAATCTGCGTCTCATATCATCAGAAAAAAGAAAAGCAATAATTACGGATTCAGTGCTCAATCTCTCGCGAAAGAGACATGCAGAAGTTTTAAATGATGTCTGAGCTAATAATCTGCTCTACTTTGAAAAAGCAAGAACTGTCCAAGAAGTTCGAACGGAATAGTGCAGTAAAGGTGCGAGTGACTTTATTCTCACCTTAAAACTTCAAAAGAGACCGGTAATCGCCAACTGAACTTTCTTGTGGTCAGGCAACATCAGCTAAGCTATGGAAGCAGGTCAATGATGTCGTTGAGGGTACAAGCAAACTGTCGAATCTTGTTGATACTCTGTGAAGCTTCCAAAAACGCCGATACACACACATCGGCGTCTGCGATGTTGTCCTCTTCGTCCAAAGTGTTGACGTAAGGCAGGGTGATGTCTACGGCAGGGGTGGAAGCGCTGCGCCAATTGCGCCACCCTGCGCCAATTCACTTCCCTGCGCCAGCCTGCTCCAAAATGCCAATTTCAGCTTTTTTTAATTTTTTTTAGTGTTTTCTTTAAATTTAGCGGAAAACGGTCGGCCGGCCACCATGTGGTGTGTACTTTTGTTTAGAGCGTCAGTGCGGGTGACTCGTACCAACTCGACTGGGGCTCCGAACCACGTGTAACCGCAGGGCGAGGCGTCGATTTTAGTTCATCGAGAGTGAGATGTCGATTTTGACTACAAAGAGCTAGATATACGAACAAATCGGTTTGGTTTCGGGCATAGTTGGTTGGCGCGGTTGAAGCGCGTATGCAGTTGCCCGTGGTCCCGATTTGCCGTGATAGTGGGAGTTGGTGTCTCGGCACCGGTGGGCTACCTCGGCCATCAACATGAGCAGAAGTGGTAATTGGTTTTTACTAGCTTCACCTGTTATTTGGTAGCGTACCATATTTTGACGCTTAGCCGTTAAGAAACACGTACTATGTTAGTTACGTTTGTTTTTCTTTGCGAACGCAGTTAAGAAACACGCGCTATGTTAGTTTCGTTTGTTTTTCTTTGCAAGCGCATGCACATGCGTCAACATGAGTAAAAATAAATGGTCTATACTAGTTTTACCTGTTATTTGGTAGCGTACCATATTTGGACGCTTAGCCGTGAAGAATCGCGAGCACAGGCACATGCGTTCTATTAGTGGCTGTGATATTTTTAAGACAATATTTTTCCATCTAAAGTAATACAGATATAGCTTTGTATGTTAACTTGGGTGTAGGGATTATTGTATTTTATGAACAGGGATTAAGAACATTTGGATTTAATGAAAACAGGTCAGCAAGGACTGCTTTATTTTGAAACATGTTGTGGTACCTTAATTTTTTTATGGAGACTCGCAATGCACAACATTTTATGGAGTACATAAGGTTGCGTTGCTCTTCTAGTCGATGCTTAAAGCTGCATATGTACGAGTGACTGTGGTATTCTAAAGATATAAAATACACATTTTATTTTGCATCTGAATTTTTGTCAAATGTCAGTAGCCTTGTATTTTGTTACTTAACTTGATATAGGGCTTTTAAGCAGTGATTGAACATGTGTATTCTTTATTAAACAAAAGCTGTAGTCAGCGAAGGTAGTTTATCTGACACCTTGCAGTGGTTTAGTTTTCAGGATACATGTTTACAATTGGTCTATTAAATAGACGGTTTTGTACTGGCGTGGCTCAAGTTGTGCTTTTATTGTCGGGGCCTCCCATATAAAGTCTATCATGACTCTGCCTGCTGCCGGAATGGTTCTCAAAGCCTTTCCTTTGCATAAATGGCCAATATTCTATATTTCAATGCAATAGAAATAGAAAGGTATGTATGTATGTTGCTTGAAAATTATTCTGGGATGTGCATGCATATATTTTTGCTACATTTTCACATTTAGGAACAACAAATCACTTTTAGACACCTGTTTGACCTCCGTGACCTGCTCCAAAACCTACTTTTACGGCTACAAAACTTACTTTTGCTGCTCCCGAGCTGCTCTAAGCGAGCCTTTTACTGCTCCAAAACTGCTCCAAAGTGGGACTTTTGCTGCTCCCAGCCCTGCTACAAAAGGCTCTAGCCCGCTTCCACCCCTGCTACGGTAATTTCGTCCAGTGCTGCCGTGTAGCAGACGGGGATGTTATCTTTAGCGTCGTAGTCCACAATCATGGTGTCAGCGGTGGAAGAGTCATTGTCTCGCCTGAAGCCACAGCGATATTGTGCATGGCATCCAGTTCGAAGTGGTTCTTTCTTCGTGAGGATTGCCTTCAGTGACAACTCTGGAATCTTTCAAGTCCCAGGCAATACTGGCCTTCGTCATCCCCTTCTTCCGCTTCTTAAATAATCTTTAGCTTTTCTCCTATTGTCAGTGGTGTCCGTTTGCGAGACATTGTTTGCCGGCGTGCACAATCGCAACGTTGGATCTTTCACGCTTTTACTCTTTCCGAAAGAGGGCAAGCAACGAGTCGGAGAAAATGTAAAAAGTGGTGCACTGTAGGTAGCGCGCAGAGGATAAGGACATGGGAGAAAGTTGGGAAAACAGTAGCCGACCAAAGGACGCAACGCCAAACCGCCGAGTCAGTCAATATAGCACAACAGGGGCCAGAGGAGAGCAAAGGGACGGAAAGGGGAAGTTCCATCTCCTGCTCATCCTGCCTGGCGCTGTGTCTGTCTTGGGCCCCCAGTGGATTGTTGCATGATGCGGGATGCATAAAATCGTGCATCGTGTAAACCAAACTTTTAATGCATTATTTCTACGGAGAGTTTGTTGGGACCGGGCAAATTCGTCGTAAAAACATGAGATGTCTCATAAACCGGGGATCAGGGATGCACAATCGAGGTTCCACTGTAGTCTTATTGCCACCGCCCACCTTAAGGAGGAATTCTTTGTCCTCAACAGTCGATGACGCTTAAAGAAGCCACCCAAGATGCACTGACCATACTCAAGCAAGTGATGGAAGAAAAGCTGAACTCTACGAACGTCGAGGTAAGCTTCTTGATGCTTCGCATTAGCTCCCTGGGGCTTCACCTCTACTTTGTGCAAATTTGTCCTGAATGTGTTTCACTGTGTTTTTCCAGGTTGCTAATGTCACCAAGGAGAAAGGATACCACATGCTTTCTAAGGAAGAGGTGGAGGAAGTTATCAAAACAATTTGAGGGCAACTTTTTCTTTGGTATTTTTAAAGCACTGGCAGTTAATTTGAATAAAGCTTTTTCCACATTCATGTACCTATGTTATATTGTACAGAGAATAATTCTAGAAAGAAGGGTTTTTCACACTACCGTAAAATTCTCTAAAAACACTCACCTAAAATGAAGAGATAAATGGTAGGAAACATGGGGTGGTATACTGTATATCTTTAGAGATGCAAGAGCAAAACTTCATAAAAAATTAATGACAAACGCCGGGACGTCCGCCACAAACCATGATCGGGAACTGATATTACGGACATGTCAGATTAACGTTACATGATGCGATAAACACGCAGGAATTTGCTACCAACTTCTGTGTCATAGGAAAAGATACTGCAAGTTGTGGACGCAGCAGATTCGCAATTCACGGTGTGAAGGACCCTCTGGGAACTCGGAAACCCTCTGAGAACTCGCATCTCAAAACCTGTACAAATAGGACACTTCAGAAATGTGAGGCAACACAACTACGACATAAGTCGTGTAGCGGTTCACTTCCCTCCGTTTTTTTTTTTTGCCAGGGGAAAGTTTTTTTTGTTAAAGGTCACTGGTGTTCTTTACAGGGCTCTTTAGCATGCTCCTCGCATAAGTCCTGACAGCCACTCACACGCATTGTTGGCTGCCTGTCAATCGCTCAAGGCCTCCGGTGCTCTTCAGGTCCCGAAAAGGGAAATGGAAGGGCTGTGTTTGAAATCTTACCCAGATAGATTTAAGTTACTCCGGCGGGTCATGTCCCGGGATAACACAGATAGAGTGACGCTGTGCGCGGGTAGTTTTCTGAACTCAAAGGTACAAAACCCTTACCCTGGAGTAAGATGGAGTAAATTTTGGAACGTGGCCAAAAATACGAGAATCCGGCAGAAAAGATGGACAGCATTGGCAGGTGGCATGTGACGTCGAGTCTGATGAGCACCGAGGTAATTGAAAGGCGGAGAAAGTGAGGAGGAAAGTTGTGTTGTTTGTTTGGTGGTGTTCATACAGATATCGAACTGCCAGACTTCAACTGCTTCCGATTCCACAACTTTTGGTGGAGTTGTCGCCTCACGATTTCTGAAGTATGCTGTTTGGGCAGCCCTTCACGGGAACGGATACCGCAGACCGCGGACCTAGCAGATTCAAGTTTTATGGTGCAATAAACCCGCTGGAACCCGCTAAAAATTTGCCTGTCACAAGTACCGGTACTTCTGCACAGAAAGATTGTAGACAAAAACGCAAGAATCCTCTGCAAACTCGCATGTGACAGGAACGAATACCGCAGATTGTGGACGCAGCAGAATGGCATTTCACAATGCAATAACACGCATGAACAAATCGTGTTTTACGGGAGCCGATATCGCGCTGCATATTGCGGACAAAAATGCGGGAACCTGCTATGAACTCGCTTGTCAGATGTACCAGTACTGCAGATCATGAGGTTGATATGATTCCCATTGGGGATCGCATGACGTCCGACAGAAATCGGGGGTGGCCGATGTTTCGAAATTTTTTTGTTGTGGATATCTGGCCAGAAAAACAGGATTGGTGATCTCTCGGAAAGTTATTTTTGCTTCGAGGATGGTTTGGCCTGGTTGGATGGTTTCCTATGATTGTCAACACCGTTCTTGTCTTTTATGCAGGGTTCTCCATAGGAATTCTTTAGGAGTGGACATGACCACCATGCAAGCAGGGGGGGGGTTGATTGGTTGCAATGTGGCACGATCTGGCTTGCCGACAGAATTCACTTTGCGTAGGCTCTCTAACTTTGCGGCCCTGTGAGAGGCGCCACGCCATGGTGATAAAGCAAAAACCAGGATGCCTTAAAAAAACAAAAGAAAAAAACCGGGAAAGGAAAGGCTGTGAGCAAGCGAAGCGACAAAGCTAAAGCAAGCCACGGCGTGAGCAAGCATTGAGCAGTGAAAAAAAAGTCTTACCGGCTGTGCTCTGTGCCGTTCACCGTCTGCGGAGAGAACTGCCGCGCAATGCACGTTCGTCGCGTCTGTTTTAATTTGTGTTTCTACTCAGTCAAGCACTGCCCCCCCCCCCCCCCTCTCGCCCTCCACGCACTGCCGGTGGCGTTCCACCAACACCTCCTAGATAACAAAGCTGTGGTGTTGAATGAGATGGCGTCATGAAAGAACCCCAACGCTAGGCACACATCGGACACGGCGATTCCGTCAATGTTCAGCTCGAACTTGACTCAAAGCCAAGTGCTAACACAGCACTCGTTTCCAATCTGTCTAGCGTTGGCCTTCTCTGATCATGCCATCTCATTTAGCACTACAACTTTGTTATCTAGGAGGTGTTGGCTCCGCTCTCATTGTTTGAAGGAGTGGCGGCAGTCGGCAATGCGATAGCACATGATAACGTGGCGGTGTGCTGGCTTGCTGAGTACGACGGGCTGCGCCATGTGCGTGGGGCAAAATCGCATCGTCGTCCTGCGGCATAACTGAGCCGTGTGCGGCAAATCCACTGCCACCCACCGTGGGGAGTACCCTGCTTTTATGGTATAAAACCTATTGGTTTGGTATAATTTCTATGGCCCCCTTTTCATTTACATTATGTTAAGGAATTTATTTTCTTGGTCACAAGGACATGAAAGAATTTAGATTCTAGATATTGACTAGAATCTATAGTTGATCCTCAAAACATCTAGGTATCAAAAATTATGCAAGCCAAATGCACACAAAAAGAATGTTTGTGGTGCATTTCATTGTGCAGTACCATGTCTTTCTTTTTAATTTGCAAGAACGCAAGCTGCCAGCCAGTCTTCTTAAAGGGGTACGGAAACGAAATGACGTGGCCGTGAGCTCTCCGCCTCGCTTCAAAATCTGCCAACGAGAAGCGCAATGTGTATTGCGCTCGTGACGTCGAGGGCCTCTGCACGGCCAAGGGTACTATAGTTGCGAGCGTTGCTGCTTGGTGGCATAAAAGCGTGACAATTTCGTCTAGTAGTAACATCCGAGGACTGTACGCCTTATGGCATATACACAGCTTGCCCGTAACGTCATTTGCGGCCATGCCGGTATTTTATGTACCACATGTGTTCGGTTCACCGTGTTAGTTTCACACCGCAGCTCAGGGGAACCATTAAGTAGAACCGTAAGTACCCAGCAATAACGACACTGGCAAGCTATGTAGATACAGTATTCGCTGGGTGCCATACTTGCGGGTGTTATACACAGCACATCCCAGGAAGTTGGCCTGGCAGAAATCCCTGCATTCTCAGATCAAGCTCTTACCTAATATCTGCAAAGAACGGTAATCTTGATGGTGTGGAACACAGAATGTGGAAGCTTTAACGTATACAACATGGTGAATGTGTTAGCGTTCTCTGCCAAGTTACATTCAGGACTGAGTAACTCCATGAGCGAGCCATACTGCCGCGAACTGGCGCTGCTTCAGGGTCGTTGACATTGTGGCATTCCAACGGAGCTTCACAGACCGCCGTCAGGCGCAATCTTAAAATCTATTGATTCCTTTTAAAGGTAGTTTTCTTGACTTTTCTGCTGGTAGCCCAGAAACACTAGTCTCCACTAGTGTGGTAGTGTTTTTGGGCTGCCACCACAACATAGACCGCATGAAAATAAAGAATAAGAGCAAACAATTATTTAACATTTTTGTGTGGAAGATTACTTGACTACATGTGTGTGCGCCTCAATTTCATAATATAGATTTGCATATTTTATTACAGCACTTTTCAATCCAAATTAGCTAAGATTTAAAAAAAAAAATCATAAATTGTTTTTTGTGCAAATACATAAAATTAATAATCACTCTTGAGCCTTTCCAGGCATCATTCATAATATGCAACCGAACTGGAAACTTCTCTATAGAAGGGTCTTTTATCATAAAATATTACAAAACGGAGGACGTCATGTCTTTGTGACTCCCACAGAAACTGTGTCTGAACGTTTCCTGATGTCTTCCAGGCTGTGGTCGATCAGTAAATGCCCGTTTTCATACACAAGCATCATATAATCCTGGAAAAAAGAAAAGTGATGTGAACATTAAAAATTGATGTATAGATCTTTTCATCAGCATAATCATGGTATCACCTGGAACTATACTCTGTCTCACTAAACACGCAGGACAACCAAAGCTACAGGGAGAAAGTGTATCGCGACCTGTACAAGAGGAGGGAGAGGAGGAACTGGGGAATCCCAGCCCTTCTAGTTCCGTTCCTTCTTTCCCTCCTCTTGAACAGGTTGGCATACGCTCTCTCCCTTGTAGCTTTGGCTGTCCTGCGCGGTTTTAGTGAGACGGAGTATAGTCAAGGGTGTGCCATTATGTAATTCAGGAAATAACATGATGACACAGGCAAAATATTCACACAGAGCAAATGTATGTTTTGTTTCCGGTCCTTAGATGGGTACACCAGATAATTTTTATGGTCGCTGATTTGCCTCAAGATAAGCTCAACACTGATAGACATGGCTGTACCCGTCCCCTAAGTGTTGTGTGAAAAGAAAACAATTTCGTGAAGTTACTAAATTTTCGAATTTCGTTCTCATCGTGGCATGTTATGCCGGTGGGAGTTTTTGTAAAATCCGTCAACCAAGAAATCAAACAAAAAACAATACCGTGCAAAACCTGTCAAAAACACTATGAACCGCATAGTGAACCACCATCAAAATGGTACGAAGTGAGCAGTAAACCACGTTCCCAACTGAATACAATACGTTTGATGGTGGGAAAAGAATGCTTGGAAGCTGATTCACTCTGATTCACTGAGAAGCACGAGAAAATGCTCAGCATACTCTGTTAAAGACTACCTGTGCGACATGAAAGTCTGTACCATTTGTGACATCACACCACTGGAGAGCACGGGGGAATTTGAATGTTGGTTTCGGCATCGTCTTCATTTACGGTTTTCCCAATAGCTGTTTTGAATTTCGAGCCAATAAATAGCATATCGCGAAGATTAAAGCCCGGGTATTCAGAAATTGCAATTTGTTTGGGTAGTTCAAAAAACGGCAACTCCGGTCCATATTTTCGAATTTGGGATTACGTCTGTTTTCAGCTCAGTCAGTGTCACTGAATTAAAAGGTATTATATTTTTCCTCGTTATTGTGTGTAGTTATATAAATATCATGGCTCTAAGTTTGGTTTCAGGCATCTATGGCAAAACCGAAACTATCTGCTAGAGATGGATGGTAACGCTGATGTCAAGTGTACGTCCGCGATGTGACGCCTTGGAGGTGCTACGGCCAACGTTATTCGATTCGCTCAGTTACGGAACTGCTCATAGACGCTGCTTGCATGCTTGCACGAGTCGTGGCCCCGCCTCGCTCACCACGACTCGCCCCCGTCGTTCGACGCGCTGGACGGCTGCTATGGTAGCTGCAGTGTATTCTATGGGAGACGTATACGTTTCGAAGCACAGCGACTAGACGGCGTTCCACCGTACTCTATGTAACACACAGTTCTGAAACAAAAATCTAGATGGCACATCAAAGGACAGGAGGAGGACTCAAGCAATAGTACCCAGAAGACAAGGCCTGCGCATGAGATTTCGTTGGCAGATCCCCGACCCGCCCCAAGCGGCAAACAGATGTGTGCGTGTGCTTAAACGTTGTATAGGGTGCCAAAAAAAAAAAAAAAATTACACGTTTTTTTTTTGTTGCAAAAATTAACTAGGCATTGCCGAACGCTTATTCTCCGCCCAAAGGTAGCGCTAGAGGTCAGAACCAGATGCCAAAGTTTCAGCCCGATCCGATAACTTATGTAAAAGTTATAAGTGATTTTCTGAAACTTTTCAATGGGAAAATGGAGCCCATTTTCGCCCGTTTTCGGTTTCTGGTGCCATAGAGCGCCATGTATTCGAAAACTCCGTCGGCCGCCATTTTCTCATTGAAATTGTCAGAAAATCACTTATAACTTGATTAAGTTATCGGATCGTGCTGAAACTTTGGCATCTGGTTGTGACCTCTAGCGCAACCTTTGGGCGGAGAATTAGCGTTCGGCAATGCCTAGTTTATTTTTGCGGTAAAAAAGACCGCGTAAATTTTCTTTGGTGACACCCTGTAGATGGAAAAAGAGGTGGAAAATGAGAGCCAATATTGTATGTGCACAGGGCGCATTTTTCACTAGCTCGTAGCGGCAAAGAGGCTCAAGCTTGACAAGAGTATGGGCTGCGTCACGACTACGTCGCATTCACTGGAGGCCACAGCTGTGTGTGCGACTGCTGAGTGCGAGCTGATAGCGAGCTTCCACAATTCATTTGCAACGTGCATGCATGCGAACACTCCCTCGGCCAGGAGTGCGAGCTAGCGCGCGTGAAATGCGCGAGAGGTGCATTTCTAGCGCGCGCGCTCGTTCTGCGGAAGAACGCTTCAAAGCAGCTACCTCAAGCTCTCGTCTTTGTTACTGTATTTTGTTTTTTTTTTAAATTTTGACCGAATCTGAGCGTACTGAACGTAGTATTCTTTTCTCGAAATTCGCTTTGTTTTAAAAGTTATAGGCATATTAAAATTACAAAAACAATAAAAAAAATAAGCTCCTTCATGACGTCCTTGGTCCTCTGTCCCCCTTTTCCCGCGCCCACGGACCGCGGTGACTGAGGAATATGGGGAGGGAGGGGAAAGGAAGTGAGGCCGAGGAGAGAGAGCTGCCCGGGAACGGGGCAGCTCTCTCTCCTCGGCTGACTAGGACTCCTACTAGGACCAACAACGTGACGATTTCATCACGTGCCACGCGCGTTCGACACCACGGGGCGCCCCCGTAGGAGGAGGTTTCCACGTCGTCCGGTTAAAATATGACGCACTGATATTTAGTTACTCTCTCCGTGCCTGCTGGGTTCCCGAACCACAAGAGACGTGGAAACCTCAAAAAAGATAGACGCTTAAATAGGATTGCAGGGCCTCTTTAAGAGTGAACGTATTATAAACAGTGCCCTCAAAGACGGTGTCCAGTGCCAGCGTTCAGTGAAGAGATTTGCAGCCCTTCGCACAGCAGTAAGGCATTTTCACTCATGCATTTGACGCTTCACGTGAACGTCTAACTTCATCAAGGTATGTTTCATTATCTGCTACACAAACCACTGAAGCAGGCGATGTAGGAAACGATGGTGTTCATCCGGGCTAGCTAGAGGGCGCTGGGGGATCTACTAGTGATGACGTTTAGATGAGGAAACGCGCAGGCCTTGTGTTTTAGGTGGTATTGACTGAAGTAAGAAAAAGGGGGGGGGGGGGGGTACCCCGCTTCAGCGGGAGTTCCTCCACAACTGAGGTAATCTATGAACGTTTGCAAGTCCGGCTTCAGGGCGCCGCCATCTTGTCCGGTTGGTGTGCGCTTGGACACATCATAATCCGATTACGAAGCTTGCTAAAGCGTCGTAATTGGATTATGTCCGCGTCCAAGCGCACCCCAACCGAACAAGATGGATTTTTTCTCGGCTTCCTTCCCTTTTGAAATGTCTCAGCGTTCTTTTTCAGACAGTCAGCAGCTCACACACAACGAAAATTTACCAGGATCGGAGCCCGTATGAGGGAAGATGTCGCTTCGGAGCCGGTTCATTCGAACAGTGTGGGGATCTGCGGGTCTGCACGTAGTCCCGCGGTTACGGGGATAATCATAAATATAAATTTGGTACTTTCAACTTTGGTAACGCGTTGCATATTACGATTATACAGGGTGTTTTTTTTTTTAAGCTTAACAGAATTTTTAAAAACAAACCATGAAAGCTAGGTTAATGCGGTCGGCGCAGGTGAGTTCTAAGGCCAGGGGGACACAGTATGAGGGGACTAATCGTAACGATCAGTCGGCTAATTAGTTAAAATTTATTAACTTTTTAATTAATGAAAATAGACATATAGTTCCAATTAGAAACTTGCTCAGCGTCATCGAAAACCACTAAATCAGTAATTTTCAGAAAGACTTTGAACGCGTGAGAAGCGTAGTAGTGCACTAAAGTTACCGCTCGTGGAGCAGGTACAAGGCTGGGGCTAGATAAGAGACGGAAAAATTGCGCGGGCGCCTTATCGCAACCGCTGGCTTTGAACGTGCTCCACGAGTGCTAACTTTAGTGCACTACTACGCTTCTCACGCGCTCAAAGTCTTTCTGAAAATTACTGATTTAGTGGTTTTCGATGACGCTGAGCAAGTTTCTAATTGAAACTATATGTCCATTTTCATTAATTAAAAAGTTCATTAACGAATATTAACTAATTAGCTAACTGATCGTTATGATTAGCCTCTATATTATGTCCCCCTGGCCGTATCAACTCACCTGAGCGGACCGCATTAACCTAGCTTTCATGGTTTTTTCAAAAAAATTCTGTTAAGCTTAATAAAAACACCCTGTATATATATATACTAGGGTGTTTCACGAAAGGTGGACAAATTCGATAGTGCGAAAACTACGCGTCGCAACAAAAAAAGGCTTGTGTCGTTTTGGTCCTGGGCCAAGGGCCTATCTAGGAAAATGATTAAAGTCCGGGATAATTAAGTTATTAATTATTTTTGCGCAATTAATTTTTAAAATATTGCGTTTAAGGGCATGGTTTTAATTATAAAATTGCTCAGCATCATCAAAAAACACTAAATCGACAAATTGCAGAACGATAGAAGGCACGCGAAGCATTTTACGGCTTTCTGAAGAACGTACCGTACGAATTCGACGGGTTTTAAGTTTCGGTTTGTTATCGGAGCGCATCTCAGCCCCGGCGGCAGCCCCGCCCCTTGGAGGGGTGTACCCCGAAACAACCCTTTCCCCGTTTGAACCCGTCCCATTTCGACCCATTCCCGAATCGACCTTCCCGTTTGAACCCGTCCCGTTTCGACCCATTTTCAAAACGACCTTTCCGTTTGAACCCGTCCCGTTTCGTCCCATTCCCGAAACGTCCTTCTCATTTGAACCCGTCCCGTTTCAACCGACACTCGAAAGATTCTTTGCGTTTGAATTCGTCCCATTTAGACCCATTTGTATAAAAATCCTGGGCATCACAACCTCTTCGCGAAAAGTTTAATCGTTCTAACCCTGGTCTGCTTACCATTTCTGCTTAAGAATATATGTTTTAAAATATTATTGCATGCCAATGTATTCTATAAATATGCCCCTCTTTCAAGCAAGCTTCGAAGTAATATATTAGTCTTACTTCAATCACTTCTTTTTTTTCTTTCAAGATGATTCCCATAACGCGCAGCTGCGGAACGGATTTATGTACACTCTGCGACACCGTTACTGCAAAAACGACCTTCGGCGCTTTTTTTAAATTTTACTTCGAAATCGTATTAGCAGGCACCAAATTTTAGGGCTTAGGGTACTGGCTCAGATGAAGTACTTCCAAAGACAGTAATAGTTTTTATGGCAGCCTTTTAATTCTATGAGATAAACAGCAACATTGCCGATCGCTTGTTCGCGCAGCGCTACAATATGAAGTCTCGAGTACACATGCACAGTGGGTAAGCTAAAAATAGCGTCGCCATCGCGACGCTATTTTCAGGGTACTCAAAGTGCTTGCGTACGTAATTCTAAAACATCATTTTAGTGATCTTGATATTTTGGAGAGCGATAAATCAGACAGGGTGACAGGCATATGATTGCGATGTTATTTTCTTTTACAATTTCAAACACTGAGCACTCGCGCACACAGGGAAGACATCATAGACCGGAAAATGCCTTCGTCTTGTTGAGAAAGTCAAACAGGAAAATCGTGCTATCAGAAAGGCGACACTCCAGTTCTGAGTGTTCGCGGTCCTTGCTGACCCACTTGAGCCCCCTGGCCCGCACGGCACCACTCATTTGCAAGCTGCTACAAAGATACCCTTGCCAAAGCCTCATCCCGTTTGATCAAATCGATGAAGCTGTAAATGTTCGGGTGAAGCCCTCCCTGACACCGTGTTTATCTTGGGATACGGTCCATTCGTCACATGCGCACTCGTCACAGGGCGATTCGTCACAGGACGATTCGTCACACAGGAACATTCGTCATAGGATGACTCGTCACGCGGGAAACTGGAATCACAATCGTTTGTTCCCGAGAAAATATATTGTTCTATTTGTTTCGGTTTACAAAGTGGGTCACCTCTTACCTTAGACGGTAATAACCCCTGGAGAAGGGGATTATTATCGTCATTCTTTTCCAGCCTCGCTTGCACCTTTCCAATAATTGCATTATCATCTTAACTTGGCATGTCTTTCGCTTCTCGAAGACGAAGAATTTGTAAGAAACTTTTTAGCGTCTGGTTCGGTCCCGAACAATGAATGTTTATTCGACTGGGACAAAGTGGGTCACCTTTTACCTTAGCATGTCTTTCGCTTCTCCGAGAGCGACGAATTTGTAGCAAACGTTTGAGCTTCTGGTTCCCTCCCCAACGGTGAATGCGGAAGCCATATTAAAGAGTGACTATCTTTTTAACTCGGACTGCATTCGAAAGGAACGAGATGATCGCAATAGAGAGAGGTGGAGTTCTGCTGTTTCACGAAGGGGTTCTCGTACACATGCAGCAGAAAAAATAATGATACTTGTTATTAGATTTGTCACAGAAGAGAGATATTTGCAAGGCAAAAGTAACAACAGACGGCTGCCAGTCAGATAATTGCTCGTTCAAGCCAACAAAGGCATGCGGGGGACCCAACTGTGATCAATTTGCTGAAGACTCATCACATGATGAAAAGAAAAAAGGTGGAGTGCCAAAAATTTCCTATGTTGAGTATTGTAAGATTTGCTTTTCTAATCATTGGTCTATGTCACAGTGGGAAGTCGTGAAACTCCTAATCACGGAATGTGGGCATTTGTGGGAATTTACATTTTACTATCGTCCCCTGCGCACTCGATGAGACCAGTTGCCCGCGTGACGAGTCATCCTGTGACGAATGTTCCTATGTGACGAATCGTCCTGTGACCAATCGTCCTGTGACGAGTGCGCATGTGGCGAATCGTCCTCATCACCGTTTATCTTATGGTGCCTCTCCAAGGTTGTTTCAAGAGAGGGAGAAGTGAGGTCAGCAGGAGAACAGACATGGGACACTTGGAACCTAATCAACTGTTAACGAACAATAGAAACGAACCGACCTAACTGATAACAAACGATGGCCGAAGCGGGAAGGTTGTTTCGGGATAGGGCAGAAATGGGAAAGGATGAAACGAGAGGGTCGTTTTGAGCCGGGTCGAAACGGGAAGGTACAAACGGGAAAGTTGAATTGGGAATGGGTCGAAACGGGAACCACCCGGAGAGATAGCGCAGCCAGCCTCTGCTGCGTCCCATCTCTCCACGGGGCGCAGTGCGCCGGGGCTGAGATGCGCTCCGATAACAAACCGAAACTTAAAAACCCGTCGAATTTGTACGGTTTTTCGGAGAGCCGTAAAATGCTGCGCGTGCCTTCTATCGTTCCGAAGTCTGTTGATTTAGTGGTTTTTGATGACGCTGAACAATTTTCTAATTGAAACTATGCCCTTAAACATAACATTAAAGAAGTTAATTACGGAAAAATAATCAACAATCTAATTATCCCGGACTTTAATAATTTTCCTAAATAGGCCCCTGGCCCAGGACCAAAACGCCACAAGTCTTTTTTTGTTGCGAAGCGTAGTTTTTGCTATATTGAATTTGTCCACCTTTCGTGAAACACCCTGTATATATATATATATATATATATATATATATATATATATATATATATATATATATATATATATATATATATATATATATATATATAGTAAATTGTACAAGACTGCGCTTTTAAAACCTATATTAATTTCGGATAAACGCGCACAAACACCACCGCACAGCTCGACAAAAAACATTTCTTTCACGTCGATACCCTATCATTTTTCACGTAGTTGCGCCAGGGCCTTCCTTCTCCGACATTGTGACGTAACCACTCGGAGCGCTGCGGCCTTCTCTTCTAGGAGCTCTCGCGCCGTCAATATTGCTTTACAAATTATTTCTTTTCGCGTAAAATTAATTTTTTAACACGCGTGTCCCAACCAAACTGCTTAAAAAAATGTTTAAGGTTTTTTTTTATTTTAAGCTGACAATATATATATATGTATATATTTGTTTCGCTGGAAGTGGTATTTATGACCATCTTATTGGACCATATTTTTTTAGTTGTGGTTTCTCCTTTTGACGCCAGGTAAAGTGTTTTGTGGAGGTAACTTCTTCCGTATCCGTTTCCGAGCCAACATTGTTTTTGAATGGCGAACCCTTGTGCTTCAACCTCGCGCTCCTTGACGGATGCTGAAATCCAGGAACTGTTAATGAACTCAGATTCTGACGACAGTGAAACTGAGTGTATTTTAGATACTGAAGAAAGTGATGCGAGGTGCCATTTTGCGTGCTACCGTGTTTCCAAAAATACCATAAAAATATTTTTTTTGTAATTAAATAAATTCAGAAGTTAAAGAACCCTTTGAACTTAAAGCAACGTAATTTGGTAACTAAATGTTGATATTGAAGTGTGCAAACGCGTTTCTACTTCCAAACAATTTTTTTTGTGCAGCGAAAAAAATATTGTTACAAAATGCAAGCTGGGACGAAAACAAAAAACGGAACTTAAGAGTTTTTATTATCAATGTCGCTAAGCCTTACATACTTCATAATCATATGAAGATGTGTGCCTCATTTCTGACTATGCGTTTCTTTGGCCCCATATCCTTTCAGTAGTTATGTCTCTCCTCTCAAAGCTTCCCAAGGTAAGCGCCCATGCAACACCTGTGCTTATACTCGCGGACGACGTTCTGTGGCACTTCCGACGAGAGGAGGAATAGCGCGTGCTCAGCTTTAATTGGCGCTCAAACACGCCCTCCCGTGCTTTTACTGCACACCTACAGAAAGTTGTTCCCGAGTATAGTCACTTTTCTTTCAACTCGACCACAAGTGGAGAAGGTTCTCGCCTCGTCTGCGGCTCCTTTCCCCTGTTCCGCGGTGGAGTATTCGTTGCAGTTCCTCTGTAGTGTGAGCCTGCCCTTCTTGGATTTCTTTGTTATGTCCGTCACAGGTTTCTGGAACACTTGCCTCTGAAATTAAACGTACCCACAACTCTGGAACTGCATGCTCTTGAACGCCCTCTGACACGGTGGTGCGCAATCGCAAATGGTGCGCAGTCGTAGAAATGGTGCGCAGTCGCAGTGAAAGGAGGAGCTTGAAGAATATGGCTGCGACTACACTAAGGCGAATTTATAATGGCATGGCTAGGGGTCGATATATCCTCAATTTTGCACATAGCAAACAATCTCGGTGCGTAGTCGGTCGGCCCCAATTGGAGTCCGGTGTTTCCGCGTAGGTGAGATATTTAGTCAGTGGAGTGCGACTGCTAGCCTGAGGTCCTTAACGTGCATCACAGCGATATATGACCGCACATCGGTGCAGTGCTCATCCAGATCGAAATGGGCAGGGTGGGGATTAAACCCAGATCGCTGGGTCCTGCAGCGCGAATTTTCGCTGCATGTACTCCGAGCTGCGATGCATCGAGACACTCGGCCACCGGTCCCCCTTCCGTGAGCACCAGTTAAAAGTATCGTAGCTATGGTACACAACTAAATATTTAGAATGTACTGCTGAACCAAAGGGTCCCGTTGTAAAGCTTGGGTGTCCTATACACTACCTCCTCTCCGCATATGGTGGCCGCGCTGCACTGGAGAGCGAATCGGAGCGTGTTCCTGTCGAGCCTCTGGAGCAGCGTTCCGTCGCTGGCAAGGAGCACGTTGGCGGCGCTCCAGCGATTTGCCTTGACGTTGGCCAGGATGGCGTCGGCCATCTCGAGTGTCACGCCGTCGCTGTGCAGGAGCCGCAGATAGTCCGGCAGCATTCGGTAGCCCTTCTTGTTCTCGGACACTGGGAAGCACCGGGCTAGGGTCTCAAGCACCTGTAGCAGACAGAACGGAACTGGTAAAAGACGCGGGTTTCGTCTTTCGTTGCACGTAATGTGGCATGTGACGTTGCATGTTTGTTTTATTAATTGCATGCTAGCAGTCGTGCTTTAAAATTATGTAAGGTGCAGCGTGTTGTGCTTTTGCAGGACGAATAATGTACAACACAAATGTTTGAAAAAAATTATTATTACTAGAAAAGTAGTAATACGTAGATTAGCTCCTAGGATTAGGTTCAAATTGGGGGTGTGCGAATACTGCATCGGTTAGAATAGCGAAGCATCGTCCCTATAATAGCATCAATACTCCAAAGGGAGCCGGTATGTCGTGGGTCTCCCCAGAACTGTGAAGGCTATGAATGAGTCGGCGCTATATGATTGTAGCTACTATTCGCACATCACTATAGTCCGTTGCAACTCAAGAAGGTAGGGCAAGGGCAGGACGGGCCGGGGAGGAGGAAGCAGACGGAACGCTGGAGAAGAGAGAGGGAAACCTCCATCTGTCTCTAGTGTTCCGTCTGTTTCCTTCTCCCCGGCCTGTCTTACCCTCGCCATCCCTTATTGAGTTGCAACGGACTATAGTTAAAGCATTTAACCAATTCATTGCCTCTACGCATGCAGTGAAGCCTCAAGCCACAGAATTGAAAGTTGCATAAACGTTTTAGGAATTTTGAACTAATATGCAGTATTAGGAAGTACTTAAAGTACTCGTACTACTTCAGGTAAGTTTAGAAAGCGTGTGCTTTACTTAAAATATTTTTTTCGGGTACTTTTCTAGGAAAGTACAACTACCGACTTCAAAGTACATTCCCCAAATTCTGATTTTGTTAAATTTATATCACAAAATGCTTTGTCAACTCTGAAGAAGTACTGGGAGGGATATTCTAATCTCACCAGAAACGTGAGCAGACGACGCATCGCCCCGTTTGCACTGGGGGCGGCTTTCCCGTAGCTTCTTGAACTCTCGCTACTTCTCGCTCGTTCAGCGCAGGAGAGGAGGTTAAAAGTAATAGGAGAGCAAAATTAATCATAATGTAGCACCTGAGACTTGTGCGGAAAAATTAAACTTTCGAGTCTAAGAAAAGAAAACAAAGAAAAACGTCACAATGTTTTGATAATTTTTTTTGTGTCTTTTCCTTTGACGAAAGTTCGCTAATTTTTGCGTTCCAGAATCTCGGGTGTCACATTATGATTAATCATCACCAGCTAGAATGCACACTCACTGTTTTTTTATTAAGGAGAGGACACTTTTCTACGAAAGCATTGCTTGAAGAAGCTACGGGCTGACGTCATGCTCTCTACTATACTCGCTTTCACCTCAAGAAAAAAGGACGTTTTGCACATTGCTCATATGCCGCGCGAAGTAGTCCTAACAAGATTTGGTTTTGGGAAAAGAAGCGATGTATTTGGTATTTGAAATGTATACGTCTTGATAAGTTAACACCTGTTTAATCTGAAATGGATCTACATATATATTAATTATCTACATAAAGGGGTAAATAGTAATGCTCCGCGAGGAGCCGGACTTTCTTTTTACTACGGCTTTTAAGGTGAAAACGGGTATATAGTACATTTAACACCCTTGGGTGCAACAAGCCAGTGTAAGCGGCGCCAAATTCAGAAGTCAGAGGGACTTCTGAATTTGGCGCTATTTCTGGAAATAACCACTCTGTGGCTACTTGACTTTTTCCGCTATTCGCCACAGTTATCGAGAATAAGTCATGCACCCCTGATTACCCCTGGGGCGATGCATACCAGTTTAAAACTCACTGTATAGTGGAATGAAAGGACAGAATGAAATATTGTGTTCAAAATACTTGTATTTTACTTTGAATGTACATTGTATCTATAGTATTTTACTTTAAGTACATTGCACCCACTGTACTTTACCTGAAGTACATCACCTCTAATTTACATTGTACTTCGCTTAAAGTACTTTTTAGATGTACTTTACCCAACACTGGTAACACGCCACGCAACAACTTGCAAGATATGTATGCACGTTTTGTAATTCCTTTGCCAGTCTGTTTGCACATGTCTAGGAAATGGTAATTCCCTAGACATGTTGGCCTAGACAATAATAAATCCGTGTAGGGTACCGAATTGTGTATTTTAAGTTGGAGGTGAATTTGGCACAAATTGTTACTTGGCCCAATATTTTCGAATCGAATATTGAATAATTGTTTCGTCTCCATCTGAACTAGGGTGAGTTCCAGCTACACTCAATCGAGATGATTTTGGGACATTTTTCTACACCCAAATATCCTTCCCTCAATCTCCAACTAACAAAAAAAAAAAACATTACCAGTTCTTTGAAGTATGAAACATTATACCGTTATCACTAATTTCAAAACTTTATGGCAAATTGCTACGTAATTGTATTGCATACGTGAACTGTTCTAGCATCAGAAACGTTTAGCGATACTCTGAGTTTCACATTCGCAGGTTGATAAACCTGGCGATGTTCCAGATCCTTCCATACTCTCCAGCTCCGCTCTCAATGTGCACAGGTGATCGATTGAGCCGCTCCCCTTTAACAAATCTTCATCGAGCTTCGCGGCCACGATTATCAAGCTTCACTTATCAGCCTTCACGAGATGCTGAGCACATAGCCATAAAACGTTTCACGTTAAAAAAGAAGAAAAGAAACAACAACAACAACAACATAACCATTGATTTATGCAGCTTGTGAGGGCACCGTTGCCTAACATACATTCCAGAATAATGGGCATAGTTCAGTTTAGAAAATGTTTTACTGCAGGGTAGATATGAACACCCGCCGACTTACAGTTTCTTTTGTTTTTAAATAGCCGCGCGCAAGAGGAACCACCCGTTCTGCAGGCGTGCTTTTCCCCCGAGCTTGGGTCTGCGCTGCGGCGAAGCGAGATTCCCAGGATCACATTGTATCCTCCGCGGTTGTCGCCGTCGAGTCGACTTTAGCACTAAACCCCGTGATACGTACAAGGTGCACTCTCATGAGTTGGGACGGTTGGAATACCGAACAGCCGGCCTTGGCCACGCGCCATCTGCTGGTTTTACAGATTCGCTACCGGCATGCGACAGATCTGGCGGTTGGAATGACGGATGGGAGGATCCCGTTTTTGCCACGGACACCTGAAACCGCGGCGGGACATTTCCTGCCGGGTTCGACTGCCGTTTGGTGTGTCCCCGGTTTTCGACACGGTCATAGCGGGAATGTCCGGGTCATCACCGTACCTCCACCACGACTTCTGGAGCGTCGCCAGAGTCGATCCTGATAATCAGGAGACCGCCATGGTGCTCAGCCCGAGCGATGACGTGGCGACGTAGCCTTTGTCCCCACGTGTGTTCGCAGCAGTTGAACACGTTGTAGCTGTCGCTGACCACGGACGCCGGGCCGCTGGGAAAGGTCTGGAGGGCGTTTCGGCACGCCGCTGCTTCGCCCACCTCGTTCCACGGTGTCATTGTACTGCGCATGAAAGCTGGAGTTTCACCGTCGCTGTGATGCCATATATAGTTTATAACAAAAAATACCGATTTGGATAACCTCAATACAAGCGTTCGCGATTGGTCAAGGATTTCGTGGAATATAAGCAAAGGCTTTTACTGCAGCGCCGCGCTGGCTTCGATCCACGAACTTCAGTGGGTAACGGGCAACTTGTCGAACCGGTCATTAGGTACAGTTCGGGGTTCAGTAGCAATGCGTTTTGTTCTGGTTCGGTTCCGGTCACCGTGGTGATCCGGTAGAGTCATACATAAACAATATCGGTTCGTTTACATGTTCAAACGGGTTCATAACACAGTCTTGCCAGGTGGTGGAATTCGCCGCAAGATTTTGAAAATCTGACTAATTTGTGAGCTATGGTGTCTCGTGTAGTGAATCAATACATCAATCAAAATCTGGTGAAATCTGAAAAAAGAAAAAAAAAAGCCTCATGACCGCAAGTTGTCGGCCTATGGAACGAGAGCCCTAGAGCCACAGATCAAAAGCCCATGATAAAGTTTATGGAAAAACCAGGAAAAGTGACCAGTCATGCGTGATTTACATGATACATGTCAGCCTTTCTGAGCGGACCCTATCTTTTTTTTTTAATAATGTGATTTAAAATGATTTTTTAAATCAAATTTTACAGGTTTGAAAGGCAAGAAAGATTGTTTCTTTTTTGACAACTAACATTTGCCAAAATTATTGAAAGCAACCTTAGGAAAAAACTATGCAATTTTTTTTTGTGATATTGAAATAAGCACAGAGACATTCGCGCTCTGCTAGAACAGTATGCACATGTACGTGCCTGAAGCTGATAATGCATACATGTTCTTATTAAGATATGTCTTCTCAATATATACGCTTTATATCTTTAAGGCGTTAATTTTAGTGTCCGGAGAAATTGGGAAATTTTTATTAGTCTGGTACCGAGACCACTTTCCGATCCGGCAACGCTGGCCTAAAAAAAAGTGTCTTGAACTCGGCGTCATTTGCATTAATTGCCAGAAAGGCTGGCCGGGAAAGCTGTGCTGTGGAAACGGAGACAGCAGAACAAAAATATGTTGAATTTCGGTTTGTGATTCTGACCTTTTATCGAAAACACCACTTTCCAAATCACGCAGTCCTACAGCCTCCCTGGAACAGTCCTTGCTACAGTACTCGAATGTGAGGTCAGCTGGCCAGCACGTACCCCACTCGCAAACTACCCGGTTTGAATGACTGAGCTGAAGACTTCAAAGACATCAAAGGGCAGTCGAAAGGTGGTCTAAACATATATGAGAAAAAGAAACAGGCAGCGACATATGTTGCACTTAGAAAACGATTTTTTTTTCTCGTTTTTTTTTTAGCGTTTAGAAATTTGGGCGGTTGCCGCTCTTCTGTGTCGAGCTCCTCGTGACTTTATGTTACCTGTAGAGCATTCTCAGTGGCACCTTCAGTTTTTGCCATGGCGGGACAAACACACTCAAATAGCCCGTAATTTCTTTTTTTGGTTTTTACATTTTCTTTGTTTTCTTGCCAAGCGTTGTTTAGCAGCAACAAAAGAAAATGCATTTTAAATAGACTTTTCACCGAGAAAGCTATAAAGCAGAGGTGGCCAAACTGCGGCTCTTCGCGGGTAAATAAGTCAGGACTTCGTCCGATCGCCACGAAGTGACTGTCGTCGACACTTTAGATTGGGTACGCTGTGTTATTTGAGATTCTTCTCAAATAAACCCTTCTGGGGTGACGCTGCACCGTGGAATACTTACAATATGTTGTTCGACTAATGAGAGCTGTTAAATTTTGTGTTGTGAGCGGTGAGTACCCATGCCTTTCGGCTATCTTGCGCGGTGATATACTTTCGACAGTTAAGAACTTTGTGGATTGACATGGCTGAAATATATGGCATTTTGAAAAATCTGCATAAAATGAAAGAAACATTTTAGTTGCATTTGATTTTGTTCTGTCACGCACAGACTCACCAAAAATAGCTTTCAATTGTTTGTTTTTGTTCACAAAAGTAGTAATATGCTTTCTTAAAAGCCTCGAGAAATTCTATTCGTCGTAAAGTACAAAATAAACAATAAAACGCAGCAATTTAGAAGCCACCAGCGTCCGGAATTGCTCTTACGCAGGCTGCCAAGGCACACTGAGGAGAAAACCCGGAGCCCAGCGCAGTCGGGCAACACTGACGTACACTATCAAAAACCAGGAACGCGCGCTGTAAATCGCTTCGTTTGGGAGTGCTGCTAAGTAAACAAAGTCCAGCTCCTCGCAGAGAACTACTGATTTTCCTCTTTATGCAGAGAATTAAGGTATGCGGAGCACAAGTTCGTCTGCTTCTTTTGCAGGGGTCGTGGTGACGTCAGAATGCCGAGCTATGATTGGCTCTGATTGAAGGATAGGGGGTAGACCTCAGGGCAGCTTACTTTGAAGTCTGTCCGTTATCCTTCAATCAGAGCCAATCATAGCTCGCCGTTCTGATGTCACCGCAACCCCTGCAAAAGAAGCAGACGAACTTGCGCTCCACATAGGCAGGTGCATTTCAGCTGAAATATAGGTTATTCTATCAGGTCGTAATCGTATACGCTTCAAACGCTAACAGCATTGCTTCTTCCTCCAACAACCGAATCTCGTAAGAACTACTTAGCGCAGCCTATGAACAATCCGCAAAACTGCATCTTTGTTTAGGTGCTGACGCTACCAGCTGATGGGACCAGTCAGATGGAGTCAAAAGTGCACCATCAAGGTGTTCGTCATGTTTTCTTTACGTGTTCTATCATCGCTAAACCAATCATAAACAGAAAAGGACTAGTGACTTTCGCTTTGGACGCTGCTTGATTAGTCCCATTACTTCGCAGCGACGACTCTCTGGACTTAGCTGAAACAAACTGCAATAAAGTCTTGCCACTCAAATTTCCTCCAACAAAACAAAGGAGCTCCTTGGCGTAAACAAGTAGAAGTGTAATCAAGTTAAAGGGTTTATGCCTAAATGTTCGATGTCAATTTGGTTTTGTTTCGGTTTGGTCAAAAATAACGGTTTTGACCCAGTTTCTGGTTCGGGTTCGGTTTCACGCACTGGAAGCGTGCTGGGCCCATGCAGCGCACTTCCACTGCTCCACTCTGCTGTGATTTGGAGCTAAAGAGGAGGGTGCTCTGGAGAAAAAACAAATATAAATTGAAAATTGAAAAAAAGAAAGACTGAAATCTGTGTTGTTTATTCAAAGAAAAGGTAATCTGAAAATTGCCATAGATGCACCTGGTTTTGTCTACTAGAGACCTTGAATATCCGCAAGAGTTTTCGCTAGCAGATCGTAGTCTCGACCCACGAACCTCTGGGTTATGGGCCCAGCACGACCTAACTGCGTCAATATGTCGAAATTTCCAGCGGAAGTGAATGATTCTGTACAGAGAGATATTTATATTCTAATTGAAAGGTGTTGTTCTATTGCTAGTTTGATCAAAATGGTCTAATGAAATGAATGAAGTTACTATTTGTCAGTCGACCAGAAATCTTAAAGAGCAGCACCAAAAGGTTCCACTGTAGCAGAGCGTAGTCACTCTTATGTGACTTCAAGCTAAATATGTTTCTGAGAGAGATAATAATATGGTACTGCAAGATGGTTGGTATCTTGTTGATTTGAACAAAATTCGATTTAACCGATTCACTATCGTTTAGTTCATGAAACACATGTAACACCAGCAAAATATCTCAATTTAGCAGAGCGTGGTTTCGATCCACGGACCTCTGGGTTATGGGCCCAGCACGCTTCCACTGCGCCACTCTGCTGTGATTTCGCAGTAAACAGAACAATGATGTGAAGAAGGAGAGATATTAATTCAAAACTGGAAAAAAAAGAAAAAAAGAGCGCTCTTGTCTGTTTACTTTTTCGTCCTTGTATTTTTC
This sequence comes from Ixodes ricinus, assembly GCA_037355805.1. Taxonomy (NCBI): domain Eukaryota; kingdom Metazoa; phylum Arthropoda; class Arachnida; order Ixodida; family Ixodidae; genus Ixodes; species Ixodes ricinus. The sequence goes on from JAZHYW010052499.1 coordinate 77,439, forward strand.
GCGCTTCTTTAAGTGAAAGAAGTATCGGAATTCATGGTGTTAATTTGAACAAAAGGTAATAAGAAGAATTGCCATATATGCACTAAACTTTTGTCAGCTAAAGATAAAAAAGAAAACAAATATTGTAGCAGAGCGTGGTTTCGATCCACGGACCTCTGGGTTATGGGCCCAGCACGCTTCCACTGCGCCACTCTGCTGTGATCTGGAGCTAAAACGGAAGATGTTGTGGAGAAGGATGGCAATAAAAATCGTAATATACTGCAATGAATTGAACAAATGATAATATAAATATTTTTGATAGAGGCAATCTTGCTTTTGTCAATTACGTGGAACATCTGCAAGAACTTTCTCTGTAGCAGAGCGTGTTTTTGGTACACTGACCTAAAGGGCTCAAAGGTCCCGGTCTAGTTGGCAGGCTCAGATGTATGCCGTTAAGGTAACCAAACCATGCACTCTCAAGAGCATAAGTTCGAAATCTTGAAAGACTAATATTGAACGGAATGCAAGGGTGGAAACGAGCTGGTGAATATTAAGCATGACAAAAACCCCGAGACTGCTTAAAAGGCCGTTTTAGTTGCGTTTGAGACCTCTTGGTGTATGTGTCGTTTTTACCCGCAGTCTCGGTTTTTTTTTTGTCAGGACTAATATTGCCTGCCCGCTTAGGACGCTTAAGGGCTCCATGCCGTCCGTCCCCTTTTTTGCTACACAAGGAGGCGACGTTGCTGAATTGAGATACAGGTACTTCGATGCAGTCCGAGCTGAAGTGGCAAACCCGGCGTAAGAAGCGTTAGCGTCACCTGTGTTCCGTGGACGGGTAGGAGAAGCCGGCCATGGGGTGACCGTAGAATTCTTTGACCAGGCAGACGCCGGCAATGTTGTCAGTACTCGAAAAATTCACGAGGTGAGCAGCGCCTCCGATGGCAGCCGACTGAAAGGCGTTGGAAAGAGCTTGCCAGGAAGAATGCTTGCGCCAGCTGATTCAACTTTACATTTTTAAATGGCGTTGAAGACACGTCTTTTGCGTTACATCGAACTAACCTAGTTCACGTGCATATCTTGTCTCCACCTCTACCGCCAATCAGTGTGCGTGAATGCTTAACGTACGGTTTTGAGCAACGAATACATCAACCGATGGAATCTACGGTTTAGTAGCATGGTGGTTTGAAGATTATTATCGAAATGTAAGGGCCAGTTTATGTAAAGACGCATGCATGCATTTCTGAACATAATCTAATCGACAAAACATTTTATACGAAAATGGTGACGTTTGGCAAAGCGCTACGTCGATAATGTTCAACAGCGTACCACAATAGAAGCCTCGTAATTTTGCTGTGACAAATGAATGTTAGATGCGACCGACCTGAGTAGGTTTATATTTAGAGGTCTCTTGTTATTCTGCTAGGTGTAGTATGCCCGTGAATTCACGAAACGTATGCGCATAAGAAAACCGAGGTTCCAAGAGGGTGAAGAGTTACCTCCACAGAGGTGGCTCCTTGGTATCCGAAATCATGCAACTGATAGGAGAGGCTAGCCGTGGTATCGGAAGTGTCGGATAGATACCTGGCCAGCAGCTCCTTGTAGTGCCAGCTGTTTGTGGCCACCGTGGTCGGGTACCAGGTCTGCATCAAAAGCGTCTGAGAGCGCACCAGAAGAGGAAATTGTAATCACGAGCATCATATTATTGCGCAGCAGCCAATGAGCATGCGGCATTAGATAATAGAAACGCCTAAAAAAAACGCCTAAAAAAAACGAAGTGGGAACATTGCAAGTTACCCCCTGCCTTTCCCGAGCTTTCGGTGACTTTGGTGACAGTTATTAATGGTAGCTTAGGGAGGATAGTCTGAGCAACTTCTCGATAAGCATTTGATTATTGCGCGATCTCGTACGTGTCTCGGTAATAATGAGATTATTGGGTAAGCTCCCACCTTGTTGTTATTAAGCTGACCTTATGTGTGTCGCTGTTATCATTAAAGGGACACTGACAGGGTATTTATGCTCGCCGAGGTTTTTAGTTGTACGTGACACATATGAGAAGCCAACTACCCAGAATAGAATTTGCGGCTCGAAATTCGGTTTCTTTCCGCCCGAAAACCTCCGATCCAGAAATGGCCGGTTCGAGTCTCGCTCACTCTCTTTTCTGTGGTCACGGGCCGTTTTCAAAGGTATCGATGCGACCACCAAATTTAATCAAAGTCGTGGGTCATTGAAGGCACACAGTCAATATTAAAAATAGAAAAAAATATGCAACCCATTTTTTGTGGCTTCAAAAAAGCTCCAAATACGTTGATTGAAAAAAAAAAAAGGTAGCACAGACAACCGGAAGCTTTCTGTGCGTTCACTGCATAATTCTCAACATGGCGTCGTTTCGCGTATCGTGGGGTCGTTGGACTAGCACTAGCGGATGGCAGCGGACGACGGGCGTTGGACCTCTACTTCAGAACTGTCGTTCACGGTACTGGCGAATTCTGTCTTTCTTCGAAAGAGAAATTTCGGACCGATCAAAAGAACTGATATTCATCCCGTACGACACGCCCGACCAGCAAGCCGATTGCACGAAGACGTCGCCGAGCCGTCGTCCCTTTTCCTGGCTTAAGACATCGCTCGCTCAAACGTCAAGCACGAAGTGCGTACTTCGAGTTGAATACGCACGCGTAAGGTTACTTTACGAGGTGCGAATGTGCCCTATGCGTGGTGCTTCTCGATTTCAAGCCGGGAGTGCATGTATTGAAGGGAAGGCAGCAAACTTCCGACATACAGTCCACCCGCTGCATAACTACGCACGATAGAGTTCCTTCAGTAGCTCAGTGGAAAGACGTCCGCTTCACACGCAGAGGGGCACGGGTTCGATTCCTGGTGTGGGTGTACCTTTATTTTTATTTCTGTCAAGCATTCTGCGATGTTTACATTTCTTTTTTTACAATTATCACAGAAAAAAAATTGTGGACGATACGTCGCTGAACTAAATGGTATGGATTCCATTTTTGACACCTGCGAACTCAATGTATATCACTTTCCACAAAATGCAAGGAGCATATGAATCGGGTAGCGTCCGCTTTCCGAGCTTCGCGTGATCTTTCGGAAACTTGTGCACTCTTTCCACTTTCAGATGCAGGACATGTGAGGCAACTCTTCACGCAACATCTTGGGAGAATCCTTTTCGGAGCTGATCACGGGAATTCACCACGGCATTCAGGCACTCACTACTAATTGCCAACACTTAAATGTACAAAACAACTCATCTTGAAGTACAGAACAGCGAGCGGAGCAAACATAACTGCAAAGGAATACCACGGCGAACGAACGCATTTCATCTGCTACGTGCGGAAAGAGGAGAAAAAAATAACACAAAAAAACCGCACGGTCGGGTGTCGCCACGTAACTTCCGCCACTCACGCTATCCTCTCCACTTCTCCGTTTCGGTTTCGGTTTCGCGCAGTTGCGTTTTTTGGCTTTATGTCAAAAAATACGTGACTCTGTAGCAAAATATGAATTGGGTAGTATTCCGACACCATAATAAATCGCCTGACAAAAAAGGGAAAAAAAATTTTTGGGGGGTGTCAGTGTCTTTTTAAAACTGCCACCTTCTTTTGACACAATACCTCCATCCGCACAGCCCCGCGGCTCACCCTGGGCACCAGTCGTTGATGCGTCATTAATTAGGCTAGCCAGTAAGGAGGGAAATCAATATTTAATTGTTACGCAGTTTTAGCGAAAAAAACCTTGTGCATCTCCTGCTACTGAGTTAGCGTTACCGTAGGAGTCTTTCTGGGGCAGCTTTCTTTCAAGGCTTTATGATTCCACGAAGGAAGGGAGAGAGAGAGAGAGAGATCAGTGTTCTTACCCGAAACCAACCGGTGAGCCAGGGTAACTCCGGGTCCGTGTTTTCAACCGTGAAGAGAACGTTGCGCGTGGGAACTACGCTTCCTTCTGGAACGGCCTTGATTGCGAGGGGAAGGTGACCGTCGTGCTTCTGTTGACAAAAGCGCACAGGACGAGAGGCCAGTTTACGCTTAAAGGGACACTGATAGGGTATTTATGCTCGTCGAGGTTTTTGTTGTACGTGACATCTGAGAGCCCAACTACCCAGAACAGAATTTGCGGCTCGAAATTCGGTTTCTTTCTGCCCGAAAACTGCCGATCAAGAACTGGCCAGTTCGAGTCTCGCTCACTCTCTTTTCCATTGTCACGGGCCGTCTTCTAAGGTTTAGACACAACCACCAAATATAATCAAAGTCGTAGGTCATCGAAGGCACGCACACAATATTAAATTCAGAAAAGAAATATGATACTCGTTCTTTGGGGCTTCTAAAGAGCTGCAAATGCGTTGTTTGGGGAAAAAACTCACAGCCACGTGACTTCGGCCACCTCTCTCCTGCTCTATATTTCTTCTTCCTCCCCAGTCTAGTTTCGGTTTCGGTTTCGAGCCGGTGCGTTTTTTCACTTTATTAAAAATATACGTGACGTCGTAGTAAAATATTGATTAAGTAGTCTTCTGATATCATAATAAATCGCCTGGCAAAAAATAAAAAATAAATTTTGGGGGTTGTCAGTGTCCCTTTTAAGCCGGAGAGCTGTCGAAGCACCAGGACGTTCGCGCGCGGTCATGCGTTAAAACTATATGGTGCCTGGTGCGCGTCTCCGACTGGTGCGTTTAGCATCCTATCCCATCCGCACATAAAAGTAGTCCCCAAGCGGCATTAAATCTCGTCACAGAATCCACCGTGTCATGCAGCCGGATGCCGCGATCCTGGTGGTTGGTCGTAGAATTCTGGTGAAAAACACGAGCGAACGCGAATGTGGCTGCCGTCATGGCGTTCCAACTTCTGGCTGCCTAAGCTTGCGTGAACTGCCACACTGGAGGGCGGCTTGCAGCGGAATGGGCGTCCACCACATCAACCACCGCTGCTAGGACACCGCCAGGATCGCGACCGGCTACAGCGTGTCACTTCTATGATTTCATCAGGCGGAACTCGAGGGACCACGTTTTTGGGCGCGCTAAACAGACCAGTCGTAGACACGCTCCAGGCACCACATAAAACTCCCACTATACCTTTCGTGACCTCTTATCTGTTATCGACTTACTACGGTCACGTCAACTTCAGAAATTGCAGAGCTTTTTTTAGGTCCGCGCTACTTGCTTCGCGATTCGTTCTTCGGGGTTCTTATCGGCGAATGCCGCAACCTCATTGGTTGTCAAACGATTATGAGCTGCTCAGGACTCACCACGCCCTGTGCTTCATAAACTGTTCATGTGACTATAGTCCCTCACTCTCGGGAAACACTATCACTCTAAGAAACCTGCAGTGTCGACTTTTTCTATGTTCAATGCCACAGCGCGGGCTGTTTCTTTAGGACCTCTAAACTCGTCAAACACAAAGTTGGGGCCGAAAGTGGACGGAGCGCACCGATTGGCCTATCACGACGATGACTTCGCGCTTTTTTCACCGTTGTCCAGTCTGGGCGCTACGCGAACTTTTGGCTCCAACTTTGTGTTTGACGAGTTTAGGGCCCGAGGTTCTAAACAATATCTTGAGACTCGTCACTCGCAGAGCTTCCTCTCAGATTGCAGCGACTGGCGCTTCCAAGTGGTTTACGGGAAGGTCGAGGCTCCAGATTTTTTAGCGAGCATGTGCAGTGTTATGAAGTATTTTGAGTACATTATACTTAATGTACTACTTCAAGTAGGTTTAGAAAACGTGAACTGTACTTGAAGTACATTCTCCGAGTATGTACTTTAACTTTACTTAAAGTATTTTTTTCCTGGTACTTTACGAGGAAAGTACAACTCCCGACTTCTAAGGACATTCCCAAGTTAAAAGACATAAAAATGGTATACCGTCATGTGAAAACGCGCGATCATCTTTCGAGACGTCATCTCGTCATTTCTCTGAGCGGAGTAATGGTGGCTATAAAACCGATACAAATGAGCGCCTTCTTTGATTTTGATTAGTTCGACAGCGAGAGTGAAACAACCCCTCCGTGGCCACTTGACTTTATCCAATATTCGCCGTGGTTTGCGAAAATAACTGATGCACCCCCTTACCCCTGGAACAAAATATACCAGTTAAAAAAATTTATAAGGGAATGAAATTATCATAGAAGACTGTTAAAAAGTTCGTGTACTTTACTTTGAAAGTACATTGTATTTTTACCTTTTACTTCAAGTACATGGTGCCCGGTGTACTTACTACCTTACTTGAAGTACATAACCCTAATTTACTTTGTACTTTAAGTACTCTTGAGATGCACATTACCCAACACTTAGTGCATGTAAACTACACCGCGATGTTGAGTTTTCTTTTTTAAATCGGCAACTGATGCGAAAGGCGATCGGTATATATAATGTTCCAGTAGTCACGCGGTGTTAGTGGTCAAAATGCTGGATGTTTTCTTACCACCAAAGCTGCTGAGTCATATTCAGTTCAGCGTAGAGCGAGGCCTCTTTCTCATTTGTAAAATTGATAAAAGGAAGACCAATGACAGTGACTTCTGGAAGTTTACCAAGTGAACACTTTATCAAAGTTTGCACGCACGACGTTGGAAGAAAAGCAACTTGCGAGTTGCTTTCACCTTTTGATAAACGAACAAAAATAAAAAATAAAACACGAAAGCATCGTGTCCTTGTTTTTCTTGCCTTCTGGGGACATTGAGTCGTCATAAATGTTTCCAGCAATGTCTTTTTATACAAGCTATTTCTCATGACCGGGGACACTTACTTCCACGACGTGCATCCAACCAAGCTCGTTGAAGAGCTCCTGGTTGAAATGGAGCCGAAAGAACTCCTTGGCTTCGAGCACTTTTTCGGCTGTGATGACGGGGCCGACGAGCCACCTCTTGAGTAGGTACTGGAGTCCAAAGAACAAAGTGTTCTCGAACTTGCCTCCCTGGCTCTCGAAGTAGAAATATGTGACCGTGGTGCCTGGAGGGTACTGGAGGTAATGACACACCTTAAAAAAAGAAAAAAAAAGGTTTGCGAGGATAAAACAAGATTGTCGTCTTTATTTCTTGAAGAGCTCAAGTTTGTTCGGGTTGATTTTCCAGGAGATACTACCCGGCTTTCGCAGTAAGAATGGTATCAATGCTAACGCACTTTTCAAGTGACAAGCATCAATTGTTATTTATAGTAAGTTAAGGTGTATAAGTATTAGAAAGAAACACGTTGACAATTTTTATTAAGAAAGTGAAGCGGAGCGACGACATTGACCACCTGAGACTTTATACCCATTGTCAGAAGGAATAAAAACTAAAACTATATCAAACGATTTTCTAGTCCAGTCTTTCGCACATTCTAGCGATTATCGGAGGTGGCATCGAGGCATCCTAACGGAAGTTTTCCTTTCCTACCATATTTGTAAACATAAATGTTGGTAGCTAGTCCTATCTTCGCTTCACCATTCGCCATAAGTGCAGGCCAAAACTACAATCCGATGGGGTCAGTCATACAGCATAAAAACCGCAGCGTTACGCAATTTGTTGTCTTTTTGTGCGTTTGGTATTATTTGGGGGTAAACAAATTAAGTGCAGTGAATATGCCGTGGACTTCCACTTTTCGTGTGTGTGTGCTTGTGTTTGCATGTGTTCTAGCCTTTGACTGCACTAGCCGGTACAGTATTTCCAACAAATTAAGGTCGTGAAACCGGCCATTATAAGTCACAAGTAAAAGAAAGACATATTTTAATGCGAACAGCATCTTTGGATACTTCACGCACTTTTCGTCTATGTATCTATCTATCTATCTATCTATCTAGCTATCTAACCTCTTACGCCGCGGGTCGATAAATAAATAAAAAAGACCGGCGCCGGCTGGGATTCGAACCGTTGACCCTTTGATCAGCAGGCAGACGCGCTAACCACAGAGCTATGAAGGCAGTCATGCACCGCACTCTAAACATTTGTTTATATCTTTACCACTGGGACGCGCTTTGCAGCGCTGTCATTGCTACCGGTGCGCGCGCGTTCCATGCACGAGGGCTAGCTCACCCTCTCCCTCTAGTTCACCCTCTCCCGCGCTCGGGAGACCTCTATGCTCAGCCTCACGAGAGCGGAATGAGCCCTCGTGGCATGGAACGCGCGCGCACCGGTAGCTGTGACAGCGCCGTAAGCGCGTCCTATGGTAAAGATATAAACAACCGTTTAGAGTACCGTTGGTTGAGACTAGCTGAGACGCCAGAAAGTCTGGTCGGTACCATTTTGAGTGTTTGTGCGTATGGCGCGTGCTTTGCTCGCCTTCCTAAGTGACACAAACGCACGTGCTGGGCTGCGGAGATCGTGCGCAGGGCTGTGAAAGTGTCAACAAATTTAGAATCGCCTCAAGAGTGGGCTGGCGTATCTAGAGTGTGCCGGCCACCTGACGAAGCGCCAGAGCCGTATATGTAGAGAGTTTGGCCATTCGTTGGGAAGTATAGGAGACAAATGCGGAGGCGCCATTGGCCGAAAGCGGGCTGGGCGTGTCCCAGGGCGTCTTCAGAAATTCGAATGTGACCAACCAGAAGCCGGAAATAATACCCTGGCGGTGGTCGCGAGAAACAAACCTGATAACTGCATTGGAGTAACTCTCGATGACTGAAAATATGGTACACGTGATGTTTCAATCACGCTCATCCAAATTGATGGTGGAAGAGTGCGACAAGCGGAACGATCGACATAATCCGTACGCCAAGCGCCGAGGGCCGGGAATCTGCCGTCCGAGCGGTCACACTCTGTCCGAGCAAAACAGAGTTGAGCGGCGCACACGTGCACCCTATTTTCAACCACAAAGAGTTACTACGCTTCACTCTTACGCGCTTATTAAAACCATTTACGAACATAGACCTTTGATCAGAGCTGTTTCTCGCTACCACCGCTAGGGGATTCTTTTCGGCTTCTGGTTGGTCAAGAGAGCATGCCAAGCCCTCTTTCCGAGTCTGACGCACGCCCTGGCTCTGCCCGCGCCTCCCATTGACCAAACTCTCTACATATACGGCTCTGACGAACGCGCATAACTCCGCACCGTTTGATGCTATTCGCATTAACGTAGATAATCATTCCCAAAGGATGGGTTCTGCTGATTTTTACTAGAATGTGTTGCGAGGTATAACAGTATGAAGTATTTTGTTACCTAAGAAGTAGCCTAGTGACTTTATGATGTAGGATGTAGGAAATCAGAACCTCATATATTTAAGCACTTTTAACTCCTCTCTTGGTGCCCTGCGTAACTTGTCTTTATGAAATCAGCTATCTTATTTTCTGTGTTGAAGACGACCCTCTCATTCGAACATCTAGGCACGCGTATACCTTCTACAAATTTTATATTTCTCGGTGCCTTCAACGTATCCATGCGTTCAGTTCTGTTTAGTTGCCTGTAACGACGATACCTGGGAGAAGTTCACTCAGAACACTTGAGGTGGTAGCTATTTTAGTGGAAAGTGCGGACTGGCTATGGTTCATCTAACGATAGCAATTGCTTCGGCAGCTATGGTGTTACGTACTTTCCACATTGCGTGAATTCGCGATGGCACTCTCGGTACTTTCTAAGTGTATATACTTCATCGCGTTGCGATTTGAACACCAGTCATTGGTCTTCCTTTAGTCTGTTCAACCAATGACATAGACGATCAGTATCGAGCTGAAGTAGCTACGTGGTCTCAGTAACAAAAATGAGTAGAACCGTTTTTGCCACTGAAACCTATACTTGACCACTGAGGCCCGATACCGCTGCCCCTTCTCATTGGTTGAGCTGATTAACAGAAAGCTAACGATCGGTGCTTCAAGAGCCTAAGAATGCGGTCTGTTGGCTATTTATTGCTCACCGTTGAAGAATCCGTGCAGAGAATGACATTCTTCAAATAGTCGAAGCAGTCCTCCCTTTTTGGTGTTAGCCTTTCGCTGTTGATCGTGAGGGTTTCATGGGTGGACCCGAATCGCTGCAACATACCATATAGTACGCAGGGTAACTCCGGGGGCGTCAGTCCAATTTTTCCCTGGGTAACTATGGTTCATGAGGGCGAAATTCAGACAACAAAGTGCGCCGTCTGCTTTCTGCGCTTATCGGCAGATTGCGCCACAAGTCAATGGCGTCGCTAACTCGGTCGTCTGCGAAGGTGCCCAGCCTTGACTTGGCAAGGTTTTAGAGCGCAGCTCTTAGGCGCCCGTTTCCGTGTTTCGCTGCGTCAGCGTCGGCGTAGCTACGCTAAATGTAGCGGGAAAATTGCCGTCACGTGACTACAACACAAATTCAATTGCTCACTAAAGTCAGCGGGAAAATTCAGCTTCTCCGCTAGATTTAGAAGCAAATTCAGTTTCTCCGCTAGATTTAGCTGTAAAATTGACGTCACGAGACATTAACATTCAATTCCCCGGGGAACTGAATTGGTGTTGAGGTCCCGTGACGTCAATTTTCCCGCTAAATCTAGCGGAGAAACTGAATTCGTTCATAGGTGACATGACACCAAGTCATGTGACGTCATTTTCCCCGCTAAATTTAGCGGGGAAACTGAATATGAAGGAGGAGAGGATGGAAGAGGAGGACGAGAAGGAGAAGTAGAGGGTACGGAAGAGAAGAAGGGGCATATCCTCCCTCCTCCTCTCCAAGAGCTGCTCTCTAATTTTGCATTACAGAGATTTGTAAACATCTTTCATTTTTTGCTCTAATGTTTTTTTTACAGGAAGAAAACTGCGCCCTGAACTTTCTCACGAGTAAAACGGACCAACTCGGTACATATTCGGTAGAAGTTTGAGCTTTGTTATGTGCAGGCGATGATTTTTCCCGGCTCGTTTTACAGCGGAAGGTCCGCTTAGGACACCTTATATACGTAAACACATTGCTCACAAATACGCCAATATGTGTTGGACTCTGTTCAAATTATGGACACGGGCTAGCACGTTGATCACAAATAACCAGCATTAAAGGAGAATGCATGTTCTTTAATGTTTGCATTTGACCACCGACTTCTGTATTACTTGCAGACATTGACAGCTTAAAAAAATCGCAGGGAGTGGCCTATAATCTTCAAGCTGCTTGTTTCGTGATATTTTATTATGACTTTCTGATCGGTTAATGCAGCAGTCTCATTGGCTATGCAGCAAAAATAAGATGCTCTGGACTGGACTCTGACTATAGAGAGGCGCATAGCTGCGGTCGCGGGTCGCATTCAAGTTGTAAGCTTTCGTTACAACGAAAACAGAATCTTATATTAAGAAACCGCGTTTTACGTTATGTTGAGCTTCCTGATAGCCATTGATTTTAAGTTTTCCAGTAATATACAAAGTAGAAAGAAAGAAAGCGAGAGAGAGAGAGAGAGAGAGAGAGAGAGAAAATAAATGATGGTTGTGGAGATATTTATGTAGGTATATACCCAGGATGTTTCAATCACTTTTACGTATTTATACATGTATGTCGAATGTTCTGGAGGTCGTAGATAGCCTTGCCTTTCCGCGAGATGCGCAGCTTTCTCGGCACAAAATCATCACCACGAGACGAAATGCAAAACATGGCGGTGGTAGAAGCGCTATGTATAGTTACACCAAATATCACGAAAGGCTACAATCAGTAGAGTAGTGCTTCTATTCTTTGACAAAAGCGATAGGCTTTTCGCTTTATGCAGTCAGTTTGGCGGGCGCAAATACCCTACACGTTCGTGTGCCCGTAAAACAGATACATGATGACAGCATCCGGGCATTGAAGAGACCATGCATACCTATGCAGTTCCTATACAAAATAACGTTTCACAGTGAAGGGTAGCGACTACTATAATATCAACTGAGAGGAAAAAAATGTATTTTTATTATTGAACAACTGCAACATAATTTTGTTGGTAGCATGGACATGTCAAATGTTTTGTGCAAATTTCATCATGAACTCCTTAACCTGTCATGTCACCCTGTCAAGTGCGCAACGCTTCGCTGCATGCACCTTCGTTTTTCAGACCGCCCATATATAATCCGCTACGCTCTCAAAACTTTCTGCGTACATGTGCTGTCCCGCAATGCTCACAGAGCTCTGGACATTGTTTTTTAATCGCTCAAAATGATGTTGATGAGCGGTATCTCGCCCCAACGGTCACGCAGCATCAGTGGCCAAAAGGCGTTCATTCTATCTAGATTATGATCATGATGTGTAAACCCTGAGTCTGGAGAGGAAACTTGAAGATATATTAGGAAGAAACAGACGAAAAGTGACTTTTCTTCTGTTTCTTTTAATATATATTCAAGTTTATTCCCAGCCTCTGGGTTCAAAGATCATGATTAATACGCACCACCTCGCCTGCACGTTGATCATTTTATCCCATATTTTACTGTTCTTTAATCAACAGTGGAGTATGATACCGATCTCTCTTCCTATTGGCTAAATTAAGTAAAGACCAACCACTGAGTGCTACTCCGAGTGCGTCGCGGTTCCGCGTACGTACACGCCCAGGAACGTTTGTGAGTGCACAGCTCTTCATCTGTATCCCGGGAACGGCTTCGGATTCACGCGCACGGCGACGGTCTGATGAGACGCTCCCGACGGCGAGCCAGCGAGAAGCGTGTAGAATCCGGCGTCGTTCAGAGTGACGTTGTTCAGCGTCAGCGTGAATGGTTCGCGAACGTCCGCCGCTGCTGCATCTTTGATCAGCTTTGCGTACGGCGCCCCATTTTTGTCGAAGTAAGTGCCGTTCACGTGGTAGTGCTTGATCCACCGAACGAAGGCCGTCAGGTAGCTGTAAACCTCGCAACGGACCACCACATCCTCGCCCTCAATGACGGTTCGGTTGCGGTCTTGGCAGATGACGGTCGGCGTCGGTTTGAAGCGTTCGTAGACGTCTAGATGATACGTCCATTCGACGGAGCCCAAGTGGTTGGCAACAACGCACGTGTACTCGCCGCTGTCGTTCTTGGTGAGACGTACCAGATGAAGCGTAAACTGGTCTGCCGGTCTGGAGGTCGGACCGTCGGCCTGTTGAACCACCGGTCTACCGTCTTTAAACCACGATACCCTGGGTGTCGGGTTGCCCCTCGCGTGGCAGTTGAGTCTCACTGCCGTTCCGATGGGCTGCACTTTCATGATGTTCTGCATTCGCTGGGGGTTCGTGAACCACGGTCGAGACTGAGAGTTTTCTTCCACAGTGTCCACGAGGTTGTCCTCCGTTGAGGAAGATCTGACGGTCGTTGCGGCTAATAAGAAGCAGGCTAGCATCATCACCGGCCGCTGCATCCTTGAATACGTCGCTGATGTCTTGTACCCTTTCATCGGACGAAAATAGACTTCTTAGCACCAATCAGTCCTTGATGGTTTCTCTTTCTAACTGTTGCACCAGTATCAGCCGCCCCTCTACAGAAGTTTATTGAAGCGCGAGAGCAATTTTATAATAGACTAGTTTATGAATATAAAGCGTCTATGGTAATATAAATCCGAGATACACGAGTACTGAATCACTGGTTGCGAATACCACGGAGCTCCCTTTTATACGTTTTAGAGCGGGTTCTCGAACGCTGACGGATGTTGCTGTAGATTCGAAAATCCGGCGGCCGTATCCAGAGGCGCGGGAGTTCACGCAGCGTTCTTATAGAAGAGCTCAATCGTAATCTTGAATTCGTGCCAAGTACAGGATGCTTTGAGGTGCCTATCGTGGCAGGAAACTTTCATTAGCGGCTACACACGTCCGGTCGTGGAAATAAACGAGGTCTGATGTTGCCCGTACGATGACGTCTTAAAAAAGATTTCGTCATAAAAAGAAGAAAGAACTTGCCCAGGGTCTCGTGATTGACTGACGTCCCCGACGCTGCTGTCTGCCCACGCCCTAACTCAATTTGAAAACAGAAACTGGCGTGACTGCCGGTGCTTGCTGAGCGTGAAATGGTTTCACAATCCTACGAAGGTCTTCCGTCGCGTGACATGTTCAATTTGCTTCGTGTCGAGCGAGCACGCGTGACACTTTAAAGGGTTTTGCTTTCATCGGAGAAACGGCTGCCGTCCTCCTGGCTCAGGTTTCAGTACAAACAAACCATGTGTCGGATCGACGCCGAAATTGAAGGTATCAATTTTATAAGCAGGGTTATTTCTTTATTTTCCTACTTCCAGAGTGCTTCTGCTCCGAAATTGTGCGGAACGTGATCGCTCAGCAGAAGGAGCGTCGCCAACAGTTTCTTCTCAGTAATATAAGCTAGCAATCCTTTTCTTTGCGATAGTCGTTGATCAACATATTTGTTACCAGTGACGATTGTTCATATCGACAATGAGTGTAAAATAATAGCGCGATATATTGATCGCCTATCCTCGTAATGTTCCTTTACTCTCTCACAGTACTGCGTCGAGTGCACTAAGACTCAATTTGAACGCGAAATAAAACTGAAACGTTTGAATGTGTGTATGCGCTCGCAAAAGTAACGTATTTTTTGTTGGCGGCAAACAATGCTACGAGTAGGATCTGGTCAACTCCTGGAGCGCTTATTTCGAAAGTGGGATGACAAGAACAGACAACCCAGCCTTGTTCGCGCGGTGTTTTGTTCCTTTGTAGCTTTCGAAGGATAACTATACCCGTTTCCACATCAAGAAAAAAGCAAGTTTCGCGCATTGTTCATTCGCGGCGCGAAGTAGTTCTTACGATATTTGGTTGTCGGAGGAAAACCGATGCTTTTGGCGTTTGAAACATGTATGTCTTGATAAGATAACCTATATCTAATCTAAATTGGCCCCTACATATATCTTGGTTCTCTACATAAAGGGGGAAATTAGTAATGCTCCGCGAAGAGCCGAACTTTTGTTACTACGGTTCATGAGCTGAAAAAGAGTATTGTTGCACAAAACAAATCAGACGGCATTACCTTTTTCGAACGCTTCTCTTCCTCATACTTTTACGTTCTCAAACAAATACGTAACAACCGCCCTCCGCCTCCCCTCATAAATACTCAAATTCAGTCACCTCCGCCTTTTATACGATGAACAGTCATTACAAAACGTAAGTTTTATAACTCTGCAAGATTTGCTTGGCTCTTGAAAAGATTTGCATCCATAAATTAGAAGAATAACAATACTTAAGACGCATTTGACTGCGCGAACTTTCATCAAGTTTTGCTCACAAACACACAAAAAAGTCACGATGTTTATATCTGTACACTCTCAGAAAAAAAAAAAAGGTTTATTCTTACACCCCTTGTCCCGTATACGACACCCCAAAAGCTCAGTTCGACGTACAACGCACTGACGTCAAACAGACGGCCCCAACTTTTACAAGGGGCTTGAGAGCGGTGATATATAGTATATACCTCATTAAACAGCATCAAAAACTGCAAAAAAAGAAAAAAAACCCACTGAGGTTATGCAGTAAAGCCAAGAAAACCCCGATAATTTTTTTTTTGTAGTAAGTAAAACGTACGTTAGCTATTTTAATAAGTTATACCACTCGCCTATCAAGCCCCTCGTGAAAGTTGGTGCTGTCAGTTCGACGTCAGCGCGCTGTACGTCGAGCTAAATGTTTGGGGTGTATTATATGGGACAAAAGGGTGTAAGGTGATACCTCTTTTTTAGAGTACAGGCTTTGTCAGTATATAGGAGGCTATGGTAATACAAATGGCCATTGAAGATTTGATAGGAATTTCCCGAAAGCATCGCTGTGGCCGCTGACTTCTCGCCAAGAGACAGCTTCTTTGGGGCCTCTCAGCGAAGCATTGGCTGCCACTTTGATTATTCCTGTAGATTTTATGTTCAACCGTAATCGCGGAGAGTTTAGGAGACGCATCGCGTCGCTTATGTCTTTCCGCTTCTTCAGATGTTCCTTGTTGTTTTTATTATGGCTACTGCAGCAATTGGCAGCGCAGCGATTATTAGGTTTTTCGGACTAGCCACGCTCGGCGTTTCTTAAGCTGTGAGTGACATACGAACTACTACCTAGCCACTACTGCCTAGCAACTACTGCCTAGCAACTGCCGCCTAGCAGCTGTCTAGTCGCTACTATAATAATAATAATAATAATAATAATAATAATAATAATAATAATAATAATAATAATAATAATAATAATAATAATAATAATAATAATAATAATAATAATAATAATAATAATAATAATAATTCTTTATTTACTGAAAAGAAGAAAACACAAAAACACACTGTCTAGCAACTACTGTCTAGTAACTAGTGCCTAGAAACTACTGACTAGCAACTACTGCCTAGCAACTACTGCCTAGCAACTACTGCCTAGCAACTACCGCCTGTCAACTACTGCTACCTTCGTGTCTATTGGTTTGCACTCACGGCTTTGTCTTCTGAGACGTCGTTGGGACATTCCGATTTGCTCACTTCTTCGGAGGCGGTAGCTCGAGAACTGAACGCACTGCCACAACCCATTTTCGCCTTCTTCGTCGAAATTCCGGAGTCTTATTTTCACTGTTCCTCAGGCTCCGAGATTTCGTGCTTTGTCGGAAGGAAGAAAGCGCGAACGGGGTTATACGGCTATTTTGAATCCGGGGGATCGAACGGGCGCCGGGTTCGATCGGCTCGGTCGCGCCGATCGCGCGGCTATATGGCCCGCAGTCTCGGCTCCATAAGTCTCATGTTTGGCGCTGGGTTTCTAAGGCGATGGTGACATGAAAAATGTGCCTACTCAAGCTGAACGGTGTCCTTTTCTATGCATGGGCGACTTAGCAAGACAACGGAATAGGACGCTACTCCTCGCGTTTTCGCCTTCAGACAAATCCGAAAATATTTTGTCATTCAACGGCATTAAATACTTAAAAAGAAACAGTACAATTAAGGGGATAGAAAAACCCAATGGGCGTTTTCCGCTCTTTTAGGTTGGGGCGAGCGAATTCTGGTCACTATCTGCGTAAGCAACGTGCTGTCTACTGTTTCTAACTCTGAATAGTTGTGGCTTTTCTTAATATTTGTCAATTGTGGTGTCTTTTCGAAAGCAAAGGGATCCCTGAATGATTACATAAATGTGATTAGTATTATGTTGTTAACACATCACGATCATTTCAATATACTGGGCCTAAAGAGCATCAAAAGTAGCGTGTATCTAATCTAAAAGTTCTCTGGATATCAGCAGTTGCACCACCTCAGTAATTGCGGGGGGGGGGCGGGGGGGGCAACAAGCAAGAGGACCACTGCTCGATACGAGTTGATGAATATTTATTGATAGCAAAACATGTACAAAACGTAGGAAAGGGTCGACTAGGCTCGTAGCAGCGCGACGACAGCAAGCACGCGACACTACGGCGAGTGAGATCAGCTGCAAATAAATTTCGCACGCGTAGAGCACACAGGAACAGTACCGGGCCATGGCCCAAGTAGAAAACTGATTATGAATAACGCCCACTGAGCATGGACGACACTTTACATCACTTTTACACCAACGTGGGCAATTTCGCGAGTATCCGGTTAGTTGTCTCACACCATGAAACACATTTCAATGAAATAAAAAGAAACGACATGCTGAGCATTACTTTTTTAGGATCATACGAGTGGACTCCGCTATGTATTTGACAGTGAGGAGTATACAGTGAAGGTTACAAAGCCAGCCGAACATTCCGAACGCTTTCCACATGTGGCATGTCAATCGATGAACGGATGAGCGTTTGGGTTGTTCCTGCACCGTGTATCGCTGTTGTTTGTTCCGAAATAGAAGTAATGTTTCCGGACTCCCAGAAACTAGCGGAGTCCATTATACGCTTATACGCCGCCCCTGCCCCCCAGAATGATTGGGTGGGCACAGTCATTTGACACCTTTATTTCTACCCATCCATATACTAGAGTCAGTAGTTCGAGAACGTTTCGACTCCGCACACTGGAATGCTTTGTTTACGTTCATTTTGCTACATCTGTGTAGTTCAGCGACTTTTGTGCTTTATCAAGTCCTGTTTTCTATCGACACTCAATGTATAGGTGTCATCACTACAGCGACGCAAATTTATGTGTGTCGCTGTCAAAATGCACTCACAAATTTCATCAGAACTTCATTATTATTCCCCTTCACATTCGAGTCATTCAAATCGTGATCCAGTGGCTTTAAAAGAGCGGCAAAATACTGATTTACGAGAAATGACAGCGCTCGCAAAGCAGCTTTAATGGGCATGCCGTAAAGTTCATGGGTTTATGAGAATGCCAAAAACTTGGGGGAATAATAGGACGAACACCATTTTAATTGCGGTCCATTCGTGGTTACCACTGACGCCACACCTATGAGGCGTGGTTTGAGTAATTACTGTCGTATGTTATCAGCGAAATTCGGGAAGACATGTTTTGCTCTTGGCCCTCATGATGCGGTGTTTCCCTGTTTCGCCAGCCGTTTTGTAACAAAAAATAGATAGGCTTACGATAGTTTTTCTTTTCTGGGTGACATTTTAAATGGTGTCCATTTTTACTTTCTACGAGTTCTACAAGAAACATTGGGTTCGAAGGAAGTGACAAGTTAGAAAGTTTCACTAATATCGAAACTCAGTGTGGTTGGTTTTCTCTAAGCTAATGCCGAAAGAGTGCGTCTAGGATCCAGAGCGCTATATTTCCACTAAAATCACCAGCTAAGACATGAAGAAGAGTAGCTAAAAAAACGTTGAATCTATTAATTATTTCACAACCTAACCGTCGAAATTGGTCGCTTTCTTACAAGGCACTTAAAAAATAATCACGCCCCTGATTCACTTGCATGAGTAGTTCTGCTTGCTTGGTTGGCGCGATCGAGAAGTAATGTGATGAAAAGGAATACGTTATCGCCAGCCGCGACGCTTCGCTGATTCTACTTGACGAAGCACCGCCGAACATGAAAATCAAATTGTTTCAGGCAGGTAATGTAACGAACTAAATTTATAGAATAATTAGTTCGTCTGGAAACGGTACAGAGAAGAAAAATTGGCGCCCAGATTGAGTTACAGAATCCTTCAATACTAGATTAGGGCCCAATTTCGGGGTATATTTAAAAGGAAATAGAAACCTTTCATTCACATTGTTTATGGTAGTCCAGTATTCTCAAACGTCTATCGGTTGTTTTGTGCGAATGTATATATTTGCCAATTTCTCGTAGTCAAACTGAAAGGACCACCGATTGAATGACTAGAGTTTTAACTTAATTGCAAAGTTCGTTGTATTAGGAGATTTGCGAGCAGAACATAATTTGATTGAACTTTCTTTCCTCCAGAACAAAACGTGCATGAAGTAGATGTCAATGGTGAACGCAGAGCTGAGTAGTGTATTTAATGCTTGTGTTTTTGTGGAAGACTGTAACTTTTTAATGCCTCTCATGATAGTTAAAGTGAAAAGAAGTGTAATTCTGAAAGGATTGCTAAATGAATAGAGTCAGGCAGGCAAAACTTAGACCTAAACACCTAAATAAATGTTTTCTCAACTTCATCCTTCCTCGCAGTTTTTAGCCATGTCTAATGGATGTTTACGATTGAAGCACATCGCATGGAAAAATTTGAGATATGTTTAATACCGATCTTCTTTTCCGATTATTAGCTCTCAACCAAATCGTCCGTATGGGACTGAACGCCTGCCTTCTGTTCTCATTTTTGAGTTTGATTTGAAACGGTGCTACGACAAATTCTCAATTCAACACCCGACTTGTATTTAAAACAACGCTTCTTTTGTTACATGGCGACTCCGTGACGAATGCTTCTGTTTCTGTTACACCACAAGCGTCAGTAAGTTTTCAGTATCTGATGCAGACCTGGTAGCTACGTGACGTACACTATTGCCTTCTTCTAAATGAAAAAAAAAAATTGTTGTCTCAAATATGAAAAAAAAAAGTTTACGTTTCAAATCGATATTTACATGCGCATCTAAAGGAGCGCTTCTACTCCAGCAAGTTCTATTTTGTTTATTTCTTCTAGAACTTGTGTGTATAAATTCGTATCAAAAACGGACAGGCGGAAAAATCAGATCTACAATCCTATTTGCATCAGGAATAAGCTAAAAAAATAATAAAAGAACTCACCGAAAACAAAACATTTAATACTTTTGCGGTATGTTATGGTGTTGTAAAATCGCCTATGTACGAGGAAGCCCTTATTTGCATATCGATGTACTTAAAAAAAGTTGTAAACGCTTCAGCGCCGTACGTAATTCGGAACCATTTTCATGATAAATCTCTCCATGATATAAATTTAAAATCTTAGCGTTCTTACATTGGAACTGACAGTCATTAGATTCCCACTTTTTAAATTATACCTAACTCTACTTATACTCTGTGCACCCTTAAGCTGAGCCTGCAGCCAATGCTACAAGCGCGAGGAAGCCCGCGCTCCTGGCTTTAAGAAATGCATTTTGAGCGCGAGTGCTTGTTCTGCGGAAGAACGCTTCAAAGCAGTGACTTGGAGCTCTCGAGCTTTTCGCTGCCTTGATAACGTCGCGAGATCATGCTTTCTTGCCCCGGAAAGTTGTTATGTAGAAAAAGGCGCTTCGAATAATATCCGAGAATGTTCGACAGACACCTTATTAATATGATGAATATTAAAACAAGGAAACGTTATCAGAGTACGAGTTGTTCACTTGTTCACGAGCGCTATGGACTGTGTTCATGGCCGAGGTCAGCTCTACTCAAGCGAGAAGTCTGTTAGGTACATATCAAAATGCGGACTTTCCTGCGTATCATACGTAACCCACATTCTAAAATCTGTGCATGCTTCACCTTAGACGTTGTAGGAATTAATAAAAGGATGGAATAACTGAAAAACATGTAGTCGTTTTGGACCCAGTTGATTCGTTTAGTCTTGCTGCTTGGGTTCATTGACTCATATGAGTCACTGTTTTCTTGCACAACCCATAGCTCTCTTGTTAACATGAATGCTCTTTTCGACTGTGAACCCATACGCCGACGTCAATGAAGGAACGCAACGATGGCTATAGTTTCTGAGATGATCGCATTAGCCAATAGAAACGCCGAAGAAATAATCACGAAGAACGTGAGCGAGTAAGCCGAGCCATGCGTTTGTTAAAGTTATCATTGACTATAGCTGTTTTGTCTTGAAGTTTGTGGGTTGTTTCTTGACGTCGGACCATCTGAGAACATTACGCATTCCATCATACATAGGGTGACCAGGCTTTTCTCGAATACTTATCATGACTTCTGACACGTCACATAATTGACACATGGGCAAACGAAATACGACCATTCGTCATATTACATTAATTCAGACTTTGATACAGTATTATCTGGGGTTCGTCACTTCGTTCACGTGGACAGTCATTGACGAACTCACGTCCCTGTGCATATGGTTTCCACTCTTTACCGTCATTTCGGGGACGCCTCCAAACTCGGGTAAGAGTCGCAGTCACGCCGGCGATCCGCGACACTTGCACTACCCCAGCCACTACACACATTATATGATTGCGTACGCGTTCATTCCTCCCGTAGTTATATGTAAGAGGCGCAGTGCCGCAGACATTGCGTTTTCCGTTCGTATATTGGACGGCTGCTGCCGTCAGACTAAGGTGCCTAGAACACGTCTTGGACTGGTGTGTGTTGCGTCCTAAACCTCCAACAGACCAAGAAAGATTCCGAAGTGGCAGAAAATGACGTCACAAGAGCCGGAGCTGTCGGATGTCGCGATCCTGGCGGTTAGTCCTAGAAGTCCCGACGAAACGCACGGGCGAACAGCAAGTGTCGCCATCGTGGCGGCGTAACTAACTCATGACTGCTGAAGGTTCCGTGGACTGTAATGCTGAAGAGCGACCTGCAGCAGAACACGTGTCTGTCACGTCCACCACAGATGCTGCTGCTGGGACACCGCCAGGATCGCTGACGGCAACAGCATTGGAACTTTTATGACGTCATCACGCGGAAACCAAGTGTCCACTTTCTAGGACGCGGTGAACAGACCGGCCGGAGACGCGCTCCAGGCACCGGAGTGCCCATTTTCTTTTCTCTTTTTATAGCCCCTGTTTCGGTGGCGGTTCCGGTACTCCACCACAGGCAGTGTCGTGCAGGACTCGACGCTGTTCATCGGGTGGCGTCTTCTTTTTGAGCAAGGTGTAGCAGTCCTCGAAGATCTGCGCAAAAAGGAAGGAAACGTGCGAACGCAGTCATCTACCTGGTTTCAGCAGCGTCATCATCTTATCTGTACATTCATACATTCATAGAAATCCCAAATATTAATCATCAGCTTTTTTTTTTTTTTTTTTTTAGAGCGCAGTTTTTAGGCGTTTATTTCCGGCTTGAGCGGCGTCGCCGTCGGCATAACCGCGCGTTGCATTATGGAACGTTTCCCACAATGACGTCACACGTGACGTCTTGTGTGACGTCACGACGGTCACGAGGGGGAGGAGGAGGAAGAGAATAAAATTATTTCCACCAAATTCCGCGGAAAAATTTTATCGCTAAATTTAACGAAACAAAATTCCTCAGCTAAATTTCGGGAAAAATTCCCCGCTAAATTTAGCGGGAAACTTTTCACGCGAAATTTAGCGGAAAAAATTTCTCGTTAAGCTTAGCGGGAAAATTTCTCTGCTAAAATTAGCGGAAACATTTCTCTGCTAAATGTAGCAGGGAATTTTTTCCGCTGAATTTACCGGGAAATGTAGGAAAACTTTCCCGCAAAATAGGATGGGGAGCAGGGGAGGAGGAGGGGAAGAGAGGAGGAAAGGGAATACCTCCCCCTCCTCCTCAAGAGCTGCGCTCTAATTCGGCATTAGAGAAAGTTGTAAACGTCTTTCATTTTGTCAGTTGGGTTTGAATACCAAGTCACTGAGCTGTTGACGCATGCGCGTCGTCCTATGTTCCGCAAGAGAGAGGTATTGCGGATGATCAGAAGGCGTTCCTCAGCCAAGTAAACAAAGATGGCAGCGCGCAGGACTATTCTTGGAGTAGTCTATAGTCTAACTATGCGCAGCGCAAGTTGGTCTGGTTCTTGCACAGGGGTTGCGATGATGTCAGAATGCTGAGCTCCTATTGGCTCTTTGAGGGAAAAAAATAGTGGGTAGACCTCGAGGCATCTATAGCATGGATCGCGGCGCGTTCACTGTGCGTGATTGGTTCATTCGGTGACAAGGAACGCACAAAGGCGATATAACCGCCGTGACGATGCACTTTTGGTGCTGTTTGATTGGCTCCATAAGCTCGGGCAGCGTCAGCCGCGCCAGTCGGAGACGCGTTGCAGGCACCCTTAAGGCCCGTTGACACTCTTGTAACCGAGTACGACCGAGAGAGACGAGACTTATTGAAACCTCTTAAAATTTCTTAGCACGAGAGAACACACTGGCACGCTGGCGCCATCTATGCGGTGACCCTGGAACTGGATTTCACAAGAGCGAAGGTTTTGCGGGATTTCCGAGGTCAAATGTGCGTAATACCTATAAGAAAGGCTCGTTTATAACGTTGACAAAAGTTTTTCGAGCCAAGAAAGAAAGGATAATGCGCGAGAGAAATAGAAAATATGCCGGACCGCCAAGTTTACACTGCTACCCAATAGATGGCGCCAGTGTGCCCTCTCGTTGTTGTAAGAGGTTTCAAGGAACCCAGTTTTAAGGGGTCGCAAGAGTGTGAACGGGCCTTTCTAGTGAAAGGGAGTGTAGTGCGGCCGGAGTGTACCTGCGGGGCGGGTTCTGCTCCTTCCTCCATGTCCCACGGGACGTCGTAGGCTTCTTCGACGACCCTCCTCCGGATGGTGGTGCGGGCGATGGTCGCGTACTCCCGGTCCGCCCAAGACGGCTTGCGCAGCGTCGTGCTCTGGTAGATGATCGGCGGATCCGCTGAAAAGAAGTTTGGAATAACGCTATGGGAGTAGCCAACATAGCGCCGTGAAACCTGAGTGCCGGCCTAAGAACAAAGCGTAGCACTGTGTACTTGGCGTGTGATCGTTAAATCAGTATTGCGTGCTGCGTTAAAGCCCACACTCTCAGAAATAGGGGGTGTAGTACTTACACCCTTTGTGAGATATAATACAGCCCCATCACTTCAGTTCTATGTACAGTGTACTGACGTCGAACCGAAGGTACCAACTTTCACGAGAGGCTTGATAGCTGAGCTTATTAAAATAGCTAATAAACGTGTTACTCTCAACAAAAAATGGTTTTATGCAAAACCTCAGTGTTATGTTTTGTTGTTGTAGTCTTTGAGATACATACTTGAGCTGTTTAATAAGTTATATGTAGGGCTCCGTGTTTTCGGATAAATCCGAAAAACTCCGAAAAACACCCGCCGGTAAAATTTTTGCCAATTCGGATTTATCCAATAAACTCCGAATTGTTATGTGCCCATGCCACCCCCCCCCCCACACACACACACACAAAAAATATATACTGTAAACGACTAAATTTTCGCGAGGACCTAATTTTCGCGAATTTCGCGAATTGCCTACAAACGTGAAAAATACGTCCCGCGAACAATTCGGGCAATACGTGAACGCTACGGAAGCTACACTCGATTCGCGAAATTTAGAACCCGCGAATAATTTCAAATTTTTCAGCTTTGGCCCGATTCGCGAAAATTTGAGCCCGCGAAAATTAAGTCGTTTACAGTATATATTATATATATATATCTTTTTTTTTCAATTGGAGCAACGCAGGAATAATGGTCCTGGGAAAATGACACCATAATTATCTTTCAAGCCTCGGACCGTTATCAAAAGGGGGTCTTACTATTCGTGTCACGACAAAAGCCACTCTTTTGGTTTCCAGTTTGGGCTAGGGGATTTGGGATTTAGAGAAAGGAGAGGGTATGTTTCTGGGGGTAACAGTGAAAGCTATGGACCATAGAGATTGTATAAAATAGGGAAGAGAGGCAGTTGAAACTTTTCTCTCTTACATCCTTAACCACTCCACCTCGCGGAACCGCGGGATAGATTGATGGGATGACTACGAGCTTCCTTGCGGCTACCTCCGGCAGTTCATTGATTTTAAGGTGTCGAAGTTTATCGAAGCCACACTTGTGTGCGACTTTTGTTGTGGGACAAATTAGTATTGCCAATGACACCAACGCCAAATTCAACTGAAGAAATCTTAATTGATACAAGCGCGTTTTTATCTGGCATACGTTTGCATCCGGTTATTATTTATATTTTTTAATAGGAAACACTGAGAAATTAATCTCCGAATTTCGGAGAATTGGGGATTTACAAAAAATAAACTCCGATGAACACCGAATTTTCGGTAAAAAATAAACTCCGAAAAACACCCTCCGAATTTCACGAAAAATAAACTCCGAAAACACGGAGCCCTAGTTATATTGGAACGTCATGAAGTCCCTCGTAAAAGTTGGGGCTGTCAGCTCGACGGCAGTGAGCTGAACGTCGAACTTAAGTTTTGGGGTGCGTTGTATGGGACAAATGGATGTAAGATTACACCTCTTTTTTTTAGAGTGCAAAGTCTTTAGTTTGCATCGCGCAATACGGATTGACAGTGCTGGCTGAATTAATCCTTTATGGTGTTACAGTAAAGTTTCATCAAATATCAAGGCCATAAATATTCGCAGCGTTTAGGTTTTGTAATTATTTTTAGCTTACGAGAACGCAGCTTTTCTCTAAATGACTATACTTCGTTTCACTTCATCTGCGAGCGAAGCCAAAGCTAGAAGCGCGAGACCAGCGCTTTTTGCATTTCTCCCCAGCTCGCACGCTCGAGCAAAGCCTGAACGCACGTAGCTTCCGTGCTCGCGCTTCCAGTTTTGCCTTCGCTCGCACATAAGGTGAAACGAAGTATAGAACAGTAAAGTCCCAGAAGATGGCCAGACAAGTAAATTTTGCAGTAGAAAGAGTAACCAGTAGCAAGCTAACATTATGCTGACAACTCTGCCGTATGACGCCACGCACATTGAATGTTTGGACAAAGAAGTAAAACGTGTGTACGTTATCGTTTTTCGTCTTTAAATTTGAGTTTTTGAAATGTTTTAGTCCATAAAAAAGAAAAGCTAAAAAGACACTAGCGTGAACCAGGCTTGCTAATTTTGAATCATCAATCTTTTGGTAATATGTACAAAATAACGTTGTATAAAGAAAGCTAATTGTACCTACGAAAGCTGCGTTTGGAGATTTGTGTTTGTCCTTTGTCCCCCTCGTTCCCCTTCTCCAGGAATTATTTTTGTCATTCTTGTCCAGCTCGCTTGCACCTTTGCATTTAATTGCGTTATAATCAGTGCCTAGTGCTTTCTTTACATCATAACAGACTATTTACTATACGGTAAGTATATCAGAGAGGTACCGGGGTGTGGCGGTCCGAATTAAAGTATCTCGCAGACCAAGGATTGTAAATTCCAGGCCATTTCAGTCCGCTATACGTCAAGAAAAAAACCTATAGCATTTGTTACCCTTGCCAGGGCTGTGTCTAACGCGCCATCATTATTGGATACCGAAAGACTGGTCACTGCAGACGCACTGTATTATTGCTAAATTTCCCCTGCCGCGCATGTTGTAAGCGGCCAACGTTACTTCGTACGGGGTCTTTTTGTTCAGGCTCTCCAGGCACATGGGACGATATTTAGACGAGGATAACATGGTCACACAACATGTTCGATGGTTTCCTTCAAGGTCAAACCATCTCAATACGCACCCTTCTTCGACACGATCTTTTTGTAGAAGACGTAGGCGACGGCCACCGATGAGACGATGATGACCAGCGACGCCACCACGGGAACCAGAACCTTAGCTTCGAGCAGGTTGAATCCGGTCGCCGTTCCGTTGCTCATGGACGCCGGCTCTGTGCGGTCACGAAGCACGCCTTAGAAATCGACACACGTTCGCCCCACAAATTCACCCAACGAACGTAAAGAAGGATTCGGAGTCTCGTATGTACTGCAGATGCCACATTGGCTATTCCCTAAGTTTGGGTTTGGCGAAGATATATTGGTAAGGCAGCCACATTTTGGGCCATATGTAGGAATCGATCAACAAAACCTAGTAAAACACCGATTCTCAATCTTTTTAGTTGAATGTAACGTCTCAGAAAGAGGCTAGCGGTGTTGTAACGCATAAACTTAATTTACGCGCGAAGTTTTTTTTATTGTACAAGTTATTAGAACAATTTGATCTTGGCGCTTTACGTGCCCGGTCAATGCGGGGCATCTGGCACAGACCAGTGAAGTACTCAACGTTAACTTAAGCCACCAGGGGCACCTCTCGACGTGCGACCGACATCTCAGTTAGCCGGTGCCTTCTCCAGAATAAGCCCCCGTCAGTTTGCAGGTCGAGGATTCGAATCTACTAATATTGTGACACAAATAGCCACAATTCGCCGTATCTGTCACATGCGGCCACAACGACAACTAATAGCGTTTTCGTCGGAGGTCGCCGATATGATTCTCGGTACTTAAGTTACTTCATCAAGATTCGCCGACCCAAAACCGTATTCATGTGTGACAATTTTGTCATATATGACCGCAACATTTTTTTTATTGCAGTCGTGTGTCCGTTAACATAAGACCCCCCCCCCCCCCCTCATAATTATGACGCCAAAATGCACGCGTATTTAGAGTGTTTGTCACCGAAACTTTTGTCTACAGCGTAAAGTAGGAAATTCATGCTGACGGGGTTCATAATAAAGGGTAACTGCAAAGAAAAAAGTGTATTTTTAAACAACCTAAGTGGGACAAGCATGTCACAAAACAATTGTTCCGCCAAAAACAAAATATTTTACAGCAATATTTATTGCGCGAGACCGATTTTAGTTTGCTGCTATTTCGTCCGTTTTAAATCGCGAGCCACAAAGTTGGTATTATACGTCACGTAGTGGCGTATAATACCAACGTTATACGTCATGGAGTGACGTATAACAGCCACTCCGCGCCCGTCGAAAGAGCGGGAGTTTCAAATGTGTAGAGGTTGTGACTCCGATCTAAATTACGTCCTGTGGCGTAAATATTGCTAGAAAAAATTTGTTTTTTCGCGGAAGATTTGTTTTGTGACATGCTTGTCCCATTTAGGCTGTTTAGAAAAACACTTTTTTTCTTTGCAGTTACCCTTTAACGAGACTTCATGTGATCACTCTTACCTTCCGAAGTGGTGGCGAAGCTGACAGGATCGGAAGGCTGGCCCCTTCCGTGCATGTTGTAAGCGGCCAGCGTCACTTCGTACGGGGTCTTTCTGTTCAGGCTCTCCAGGCACATGGAACGCGTGTGAGAGGGAAAGTAGATGGAACGCCAGGGACCACCGCGGGCTCTGTAGTCCAGCACGTATTCTGCGTGTCCAAAAACAGGTGAAATTAAATATACTCTCTTAAGACCAAACTCTCCTGGAGCTCATCTCTCCTTTTTTTTTTAATTCTAAAGGGTGTCTTCACTGCAGTCTTACTGCGACTCTCCGAGACTGTCTTTTCCTTTTTATGTGGTCTTTTTTCCTCACATGTACTCCAAGGTTAGCTGTGAAAATTAGGCCTATTGAAACTCCCACCTACATAGCCTGTGAATATCTTTTGACATAAAATCAGGAACACCTGAAGCCCATAGGAGAAAGAATATATATATATATATATATATATATATATATATATATATATATATATATATATATATATATTTACAGATATAAGTGATATCGTGGCACTGCGAATAGCATGATTCTACAGCTAGGGCTCGACAGATCAAACTACTTTAACTAAATATACCTCAGTTTTCCATGCTCGAACACTGTAATTCAGCAAAAGATATGCGACTGGGTGGTAGACTTATTTTTGTTTTGTTTTAACTTTAAATATTGGTAGTTTAACCAGAAAAATCGACATCTTAATATGAATAGATTTGTATCTTCTATTTCGTTTAAACAAGAACTAATTCAAGTCAGCTACGCTGCTGAAAATAGCTAGAATATTACAAAGAAGACTTGGTGTTTATTTTTATTCATACATATTTTTTAATGTTTGGCCTCTTCCAGAGAAAATGAGAAACACGCATGCCTAATGCAACTGTTGCAATTAGCGTACTTACGTGTTAAGCTTCTTCTTTGACGCTCCTTTATAGCCAGCGTAGCCGAGCAACATGTCACCTGCGTTACCGAGAACGGAGGGGCCTCAGGCAGATCTGGCAAAAGAGGTAAGTGCCATGGTCACAAACAAACCGATCAGTAAGTAAACTAAAGACATTCAGTTGCCTCCGACACTGTGACGGAAGGATACAGCAAAACGACGGTTCAACGTTTTCTACGAAACGTTTTAAAATCGCTTCTCATATAACACTGCATTCAGCGCGTCGTTGAACTTTAAATTTAAAAGTCGCTGGTAGCTTTTTTTTCTTTTTTTGTGTAATTGTATTTTGAGCTTTGACATTTTCTGGGGTCCTTTTGTCGTTCGCCGCAATTGGCTGTCTCCGTGTTCTGCAGGAAAGTTAACTTCGCAAATTTGTTTTTATAGAGTGTAATGGTGGATGTTTAGAGTGTAGTATATACACCAACTGAACTCTCTGACGTCACGCAACTGCGGTGGCGCTGCTGTCGGCACTGCGCATGCGCAGACGGTTCACATCACGTGACTCTAGTTCCTGCGCAGTCGCAGTGCCCACACCCGCTGTGGGCTTGTTCGTAAACAACGTGTATGATATATACGCAAAAGGTCAGGAGAGCGCATATGGGTAATTTAGATTGTCTTCTGTCCCGTCCTGGCCACTGCCAATTTAAGAAACGCAGGACGTAGCTAGCTCCGAGCATCTCATTATCACTCCGCAGCCGATGAGATTGCACCAATGAAATCACAAAGAAACACGCGTAAACATAACAAACCACACCCTACGCTTCTCAAGTTTGCAGTGACCATAGAATGAACTATCGACCAGTTAGTGCAAGTTTAGGTTGGGTTGCGCTGTCGTTTTTTCTGCTGCCGTTACCTTCTTCGAGCGTGGTCAGGACAAGCTGGTGAGAGGACGGCCCCGGGCCGGCCGCATTGAAGGCCTGCAACACGGCGGAGTAGCGGGTGTTTAGCTGGAGGCCCTGAACCAGAGCTTGGCTGCTATCGCTGCCGGTGACCGTTTGGTACGTGTACGGAAGCATCGGGGAGTCGTAGAGCCGGTGGCCCACGTAGTAGCCCTGGATCTTGCCGTTCTGGTGGTCTTTGGGCGGAGCCTTCGCGTTCAGGGAGTCAAATGGAAGGAACGGCTTAAAACTTACGGGGTCCCTTCAGTTAAAAAACAAACAAAAAACAACCAACAACTAAAGTGTTTCTTGTTGCGAGTTCGTATGCGCAGATGCTGATTTGTGCACACAACAGGAAATTCTAAACCCTGTCAAATATTAATGGGTCAACGTTCCACAAGGGTACAATGGGACAACCTCTTCAATCTAACTACGGGCTTTAACATTGTTCAGAAAGGGGAAAGAGGGAGAGAAAGAGAGAGAGAGAGAGAGAGAGAAGAAAAACAAGAAAGAGAGGAAGACTGAGTAATGAAAGAGGAAAGATAAATAAGATGTACGCTAAAGCACAAGAAATCTAAAATGTTGTCCCCTGTGTCCCAGTGCAGATCGCTTATCGGGCAGTAACGTAAGGTGTTTAGTGGGCATTGATCTTTATTTTTATATATATTCTGTGCCTATTTCTCCACATGCCCTCTGATGTAAGCATGCTTCTAATTTTTGACACTTTCTTTAATCGCTTTTTATGAAAACTATAAAGTTTAAACCGAAGCTCATTACTGATGGTGAAAATGATGTATAGAAAACTCCAGTTGTTTGGGGGGGGGGGTAAAGAAAAGTGGCCCATCAACTTACCTTCCACTCAATCTTGAAATGCGTGCTACCGAGTCCAGATATCCGAACATCTAATGGGGACGCTGTTGGTGCTGTAGTGAAAAACAAAAGCGACGAACTGTGGATTTCAGAAGAAATCAGAACTGTGAAAAGTTGCTCCCTAAGAGCTCTTAAATTCAGCATTCTCTCATAGCATGCTTGAAGCTGTGACTGTGCATGGCGCTGATGCTAATACTAGATCAACTTAAAATTGTGCCTTCGTCAGCATGATTTTGAGAATTAACTATAGCTGAAGTTAGTACCAAATTACTACACAGACATGGATGAGCTGTTGTAACAAACATTTGATTGAAACATTTGAAGTATTAACTTACCAAAATTGGAACTAATTCAAGTAACCGGAACACTTTTAGTTAGTTCGTCGAGAACGACGTTTAGAGGACGACGTCTTCTAGGACGACCTCAAGGACGATTTCAAAAATCGACGTCTAGGACGACGTCGAGAACGACGCCTAGACGACGTCTAAGACGACCTCTAGGGTTACCTGAAGGACAACGCCTAGAGGACGACCTCAAGGACGACGCCAAGGACGGCGTCGTCCTTGAGCCTACGATAGAGCGGCGCGTGCTTGATGACGTATTTTTATGGCCATCTTTTGGGCACAACGACGCCGCTTTTCCGCGCAATAAAACAAGTAAGGTTTTCGCTTTAAAAAACGTTTTCAACTCCAATTTTTACGCTGCAAGGGACGAGAGGCAGAAACACAAACGACCGATGCACAGTACCGAACGCAGTTTAAACTTTTGCTCACACAGTTACACAAACAATAATCGTCATCCTCATCAAGCTGGACCCATACGCATCCATCATCATCATCATCGTGCTGAAAACATAAACATCATCATTATACTCGACCCATACCCATCATCATGTTTGAATCAGGCACAACCCATCGTGCTTGACAGATCGTCATACTTGACTCACAATCATAATCACCATGCCTAACCCTGTTTAAAAAAAGAGGGTAAGTTTTGAATGACGGCTAGTAGTTCTTGGGCTTCAAGGGCACCCAACGTACATAATACCGTTCTCGCTGTATTTGATGCTAAATGACTGGTCTGTAACTGGGTCGGGAGAAATTTGAACCCTAACCTTCTTCGCTCGTTGTGAAGTGGAGCGGTGTCGAAGGTCCGCTCATCCCGACCCTGTTCTCGGAGAGCAGGTAGCCTCCGTACGCCGTTCCGGGGAGGAGGTCACTCAGGTAGACGGACGTCTCGGAGCCCGGCACCGTGATCAGCGTCAGCTTCCGGCTTTGTGCTGGATCAAGTGGAGAATCCAAACGTATTAGTAATTCGTAAACATCGCAGCGTTAAGTACTTAAAATAAACATTAATTAAAAAGTATTCGCTTTTTGTAAAACAAAGGGAACAAAATATTTGCATAAACTTGTGCCTGAGCCTTTCTCAACGCGATGCTAACAAATATGAAATGCCTTTAAAACTGAGGAATTTTGTGTTTCTTACCTTAGTCAGTATAAACAGGAAACCAGACATAAAAATTGGCAGTAAAAAAAAGAGGTGTAATTCAAGTTTTCTCGGTATGTAGAATATTTTAAGCTTTCACTACAAAAAGGTAGCCGACGGTATGGCTAGGTACATTAATCTTTTTTTATGCACTTGTCTATAATACATGCCAGGGAACGACATCCGCATGAACGTCATTTTAGTTAGTTCTAAAATGGCATCCCTAAATAGCGGAGTTTGACTGATCTAACACTCAATGACTCAGTAAGCTGTGGTGAAAACCGCACCCAACTCCTTAATCCCAGAAATCTTACAAATAAAACCGTCAATGATTGCGGAAAGGTGCTCACATACTAGATGGCATCTCTATACGCTGCCATTTGTACGTGCGACAGCCGACAAAACTAAATGTCCTTGAAAAATCATCTGACCATTCTCGATGGGGTGTTAAAGTGCACACCCAATGCACATGCAAGACACGGCGTGTAACGAATGAACTCACAGTTTTCTTTCCAGAACCGAATGTGAAACGTGTTGACCTCCGAGTAGGGGCCTGCCAGGTAAGGCGCACGGTTCGGCTCCGGAGGTCCGAAACCTTGATGCCCACAGGAGGGGATGGAGGTTCTGAAAAGTTGAAAACATTTTTATAGCCGAATCATAGGAATTATTGGTGCTTGTTTAAAATCGGAGAATCAAAATGTCCATCCCCGTTCACAAAGCACTTTGCATGCGCTGCAGAAGACCTAATTAAAAGAAACCCTTGCAAGTCTTAAAAAGGTACCCGACGTTTTCCGTTACCCTCGTTATAAACTGTTGCTAAAAACAACCGCGAAAAACCCAAAAAACTTGGACTTTAAGAAAAGCGTTTTAACGCGGCGGAAGACGGCTGAACGATGTCTCCCATTTCCGTGCTCGACTTTGGCCGTGCACGGTCAAAGGGGGACCGGCTTATCTACGAGACGCGGCCCGGAATAGGGGCGCCAAATAAGCTAAAGTTTTAATTATTTCCTTCATTCCTTATCTACGATTACAGTCATTTAGCTCCTTCAGAGCCCTAAAGAAACGGAATATTTTAGCGTTACGTTGATTGACACTCTGCAGCTTGTAAATCATTCCTTTTCAAGGTCGTCCAACTGTATTCAACAACCCTCGCTCGGTGGTTGCAAAACTTTATTATTTTTGTTCTTGCATTTTTTTTTCGAAATTCGTACAAAGTCATGTAGGTATAGCTACCAAGCACGAAGAGCTTCATGAGCGCCGTCGCGTTGCCGAACTTGTTCGAGACCTGGCAGGTGTAGGCCCCCGTGTCTGAGGAGGAGCTGTTCTGAATGAGCAGCTCGGAGATTACTCCTCCTGGCAGATTGCGCTCAATCACGTCAAACCTGGAAACGAAACGACGCACGAGTGTGCACCAGGTAGAAACATTTAGAACCCTAGTTAACGTAATATCATATAGTCATTGCGCCTGAGAGCGGGTGTGGCTAATTTTGACAACGTTAGTAGTGCTAAAGCCACGCACCGAGAGTTTAAGAAACGCGTGGCGTGGCGAGCCTTGAGCATCTCATTATCGCACCTCAGCCAATGAGACTGCGACACTGACCGATAACGAGGTCGAAGAACCAATCACTAAGCAGAAAGGCGGGAACATAATGGGCCACACCCTTTCATTTGTTCTGCTGTCTGCGTCTATACAATCTCATTTTCTGCCCTATGAGAATGAGATGATCACGGATGGCCATGCTCTTTCGTTCTTAAACTGTCAGCGATGAAGTCTTGCATATTTTTTTCTTGGAGAATCATGGCGTCCGTACCCTTCTCGAAGTGTTCCTTCGTAGGGCCTCTGGTCTTTTGTCCAGCGCACCGCCAGGGGACGATCGCCGGTGGCTTCGCATTTCAAACGCACACTGTGACTTCTCCTGACTGTTGTCACTTCAGCCCTTTCGAGGATCTTCGGAGGCGCTGGGTAAGCAAACAAAATAATACATTCAACCTTCAGCGAAGATGAGAAGAATACACGTCAAGTGATTTCATGTCCTTAAATAATAAAGGATAAGTGTAACTAAGTCTACTACCGGTATAATTTCTCATTTTCTTAGCTAAACTAAATGCGCAGTGTTTCCAGAAA
The DNA here is from genome assembly GCA_037355805.1 of Ixodes ricinus. Classification (NCBI taxonomy): domain Eukaryota; kingdom Metazoa; phylum Arthropoda; class Arachnida; order Ixodida; family Ixodidae; genus Ixodes; species Ixodes ricinus. The sequence continues at coordinate 111,634 of JAZHYW010052499.1, forward strand.
TGGTGTCTTCAAGCCACTAAAGTTTTCATAAAACAAGTAATTATGACGAATTTGTTCAAAATCTCATTTGTTTAACATGTGGAGACATAGACAACGGCACTTTTTATGTCTGTAAATACACAACAACTTTATTATATTTTAATGTCTATAAATAAACTCTGGTAAATTAATGAGAATAACTACTCATTCGAAAAAGAAAAACAAAACACATTCTCGAACATGCATACACACGCAAAAAAGAAAAGGATAACCCAGATGACTGGAAAAGAAAGCACAGCGCCTGTCTTGTCATGTATGTTTCTTCTCCTTGTTTTTGTCTTATAGCGCTGTGTTTTCCCTAATCATTAAAAGGACTAACAACTAGCTCAACCCTTTACCTTACTAAGCGCTTAAGGATATCCCTTGCTTATCTCATCTCTCGTTGTTAGTTCTTTCAAGTGCATCTTTATATCCAGAAAGAACGGCACCGTATACACAACACGAAAAGCGCTATAAACAAGGACAAGTATAAGGCGTGGATAGGACCGATGCGCGTGCTCCCTACTCTTTCTTTGACCTTATTTATACTTATATTAATATTTTGAATGTCTACCGAACTAACACATTAAAACATATTAGAAATACTGTGTCGGAGCAGGTTCGAGTCTATTTACGGAAGGCTGACACGTGCTTCCTAGCTCGGTCAAGTGTTTTGAATGCTCACAGCTAATGGAGAGTGCGATGACCTTGGAGAGACCGTTGCCGTGACCGTTGTTCACGTCGCACCTGTAGTGACCGGCGTCGTCTGTCCGCACGGATCGGATCTGGAGACTGCCGTTGGGCGCCATGTTGTAGCGATCTCCCACCCGGATGAGTTCAAAGTCCTTGCCGTCTGCAAGTTTATCGCCAAAAAAGCAAGGCCAAAGGGTTATGTCATCTGGCCGAGTTTCGTCATCTGGCCATATAAATCTATTTTTATTTTAGTTTTCATTTTATTCTTAAAGCAATAGCATTAGATGGGAACCCTCCACGAAGCTTTCTTGCTTGTGTTGGTCTCACCGCATGACGCACCGCAGCATCACGTGTTGGTCTCACTCCACCGCAGTATCAGGAGACCTCTCAGTGCCACATTACGTGATGGTGTCACGTGACGTCATGATGTCACATAACGCCACAGTGTCACGTGATGTGACGTCAACATTTTTCCGCTAAATTTAGTGGGGAAATATATCCGGTAGTATAGTGGAGGTGCGAATGCATAAGACAGACACTTTTTAGGGCAGAGCTCTCTAGGCGCCCGTTTCCGGGTTGAGCAGCGTCGCCGTCGGCGTCGGTGTCAGCGTAACCGCGCGCTTTGCATTACGGAAAATTTTCCCGCAGCGGGTGAATTTTCCCGCTAAATTTAGCGGAAAAATTTCCCGCTATATTTAGCGGTAAAAACTAGCGGATTATGTTTCTCCGCTAAAGTTAGCGGAAATTTGACGTCACGTGACCTCAACACCAATTCAGTTTCCCCGCTAAATTTAGCAGGAACCTTTTTGCTATATTTCCCCGCTAAATTTAACTAAAAATTTTCTGCTAAATGGGAGGGCAGCACGCGAAGAGGAGGGGAGGGTACGGAGGGGAGGGTAAGGAGCATACCCACCCTCCTTCTCAAGAGTAGCGCTCAAAGTCGGCATTAGAGAGAATTGTAAACATCCTTAATTTTTTTTCTTCCTTTAAGGTATTGTATTTTATAAATTCTAGTGTGTTTTCAAAATGGGAAGGAGGCCAAATTTTTAGAGGCTGTCATTCGGTCGCTGACGGAGCTATATTATTGAACCAATGACGTAGTCAATAGAACCCTATGTACCAAAGTAATATGTAACCACCCTAAGTGTGAAAATAAGCTCTGTCTTTTCGTAGGAGTATAAAATGTAACGAAGCAACGAGGATAGCCGTTAGATACATATAATGACGGAAAATGAAAAGTTGGAAACAGTATAAAGCATAGCAGAAAAAAAAAACATACATTGACGAGAATTTGGGTATCTTCAGCTTCTAGACGCCATGTTCGTGTATATCATCATAATTATCGCGTAAGCTCATAACACCGGCGCGAATCTATTGGAGAACCCGCACACGTGTTTTTTTTTAAATCTTCAATGAGCTGTTTTAAGCATTTGCCACCAGGCCACGAAACATTTTCTGAACAATCAAATAGAAATACGCTTTCCGTTCTTTTCTTCTTCAATTTTGTTTCACGTATTTGCCACTAGCGTCTGCTCATTTGCATTTGGGTACGAATACGGCACGCTGCGCTCATTAAAACTGTCAATTGGTACACAGGCGGCTAAATTTTCTAAGAACTGAAGCTTGGATACATTTACATGCATATATATGTTCCCCATCGTTGATATATGTCGATTGAACAAGGAGGCGACAGAAAGTCAGTTCCTTAATGGTTTAACACTCATGCAGTGAAATCTGGCGCTAAGCTTTACACTTGAAATTTATTTTTAAAGTTTCTTAAGACCTTTGACAACTGTTCGGTTATAAATGTCTCCTCCGGTATCTAGGGCAACGAATGGTCAGCATACAGGGTACGCAAGGGACGCCATAATTTTAATGGTTGTTCTTTTCAGCGTAAGATTTAAACTAGTTCTAATTTAATGTCTACAAAGAACGCCAATTCTGACTGGGTAAAATGCAACGCTGAACGTGCATACTCGTCATTTCACCCAAATAAAATATTCGTATTTTTTTTGTGCAGTAGATAAACGGGAGTTTTATTTTTCCATCGCTGTGAACAACGACCAGCAATGCGGCGTCCCGTGAATAGCCCCAATAAGCCGTTACGGAAAGAGCGCGTTTACATGGCAGTCTTCTGTCAACACCCTTTTCAAAACCACACCGTTGGTGAGAGGTTTGAAACAGTCACTCTCCTATATGTTCATTTTAGCTGTGATGGCTCATACAAACACACACACACATAAAAACTCGTTCGTTTCTAAGGCAGCTTTTGGCCGGTGCTTGTAGTTAATCTCACTGTGATCATTTCACAATTCTAGCGCACGGGGTTTGATTATTCTATAGATAGTGATACCCGAGCCCGACGTCAAACGTCCTGCACAATGATTGGACACGAGGCACAGCCGAACGCTGACACAGCACTCGTGACCAATCAGTGTTTGCGCTCAACTTCCCTGTTATGACGTCAAGCTTCTATGCACGGGTCTTGATTTTTCTAGGCGCATGGTGTTGGCACGGTCGTGGTGTAGGCTAAACACTGAGTTGTGCGGAAAACATGCCGTGCAGAGCGCTGACCTTGAAAGCCGATTTAGTTCGAGTATCCTTTACAAGTCGACTGACACAGTATTTTCGGCTCCTGGTGTTGCTGCATGTTTACCTTCTTGCAGTAGCAGAAGACCGAGAGGTCTACGGGCACGTGTCGTACGTTGAGTGCTGTAACCTTCCGTACCTGTTTCTCTGCTCCACTGGATGCTTGGGATGGGGTATCCGAAGGCGTTGCAGTGCATGACGACGTTCGAGCTGGTTGACGCAGACGTGTCCTGCGGTTCGTTCGTCCAGCTAGGTTTCACTAGTGGAGCAAAGTGGAACATAGGTCTCTGTTAGTAGAGAAAGGTATGATGAAGAGTTTTGTACATACTAGTGTCTTTAGCAACTCTGTAAAAAGAGTTCTCCTAACTCTTTTTTACAACTTCCGGTGTTCCCCAGGGATCAGTCCTGGGCCCTTTGTTGTTCCTGATTTTTATAAATGATATTGTGTCTTGCGTAGATACGTCTGAGCTATTACTTTTCGGTGATGACATTAAGTTGTTCAAAAGCATTCATACACTTCAAGATTGCGATATCTTACAAAATGACGCGTTAAAAATTCTTGAATGGTGTAAAAAAATACATTGTTGCTTAACCCCGCAAAAACAAAAGTGCTTTCCTTGTGCCGGCGGCATGCTGTTGTTGACTTTACTTATCATCTTGACGGATCGCCAATACAACTAGTACCTCTCGTAAAGGATCTTGGCGTGTGTGTTGACCGTGTTTTAACTTTCAAAAATCATGTGTCTTTACTCGTCGGAAATGCTCATAAAGTACTAGGAATAATATCTCGCTTGACGCGTAATTTTAAACAACCTCTTTCATTGTTCCAGCTTGTTAATTCACTAGTGAGTCACGACTCGAGTTTCCTTCTGTCATATGGAACTCAATATCTAAGACACAGGCTTTAACAATCGAAAATGTTCAGAAAAAGGTTATCCGAATTGTTTACGATAGATACTTTGAGAGGCGCTTTTACTATAATTATGAGCATATACTTCAAATTTTTTCACTTTCACTTCTGTCTACCAGGAGGTCTGTTCGAGACTTTGTTTTTTTGCACAAGGTTGCTAATGGTGCATTTGATTCTCCGCAACTCCTTGAAAGGGTGAACTTTCATGTTCCTTCACGTCTAACCAGACGTTTTGTTTTCTTCTATGTTCACTTACTGTGCAATGCCACACCTCTCTCTCGGATTCAGTCATTATATAACACCATCGCTTCACCCCACCTCGATATATCTGCAGCTGTTACAATGTACCGTCGCCATTTAAATAATCTTACATTTGTCTCTTAACTTTATGTGTGTTTAGAATTTTTTGTTTGTTTGCTGGTTTTATTGTTAGTGTTGGTGCACCACGGAGAAAAGCGATGTGGCTGTTTTTGGGCACCCAAAATAGAGATTATTATTATTATTATTATTATTATTATATTATTAAACTAGCCGGCGTCTCTCGTTTTGGAGGATCACTTACAAATGATGTAAGGCATTAGGTCCAATTAAGGACGCGCTTTTCGTACTAAATGAAATCTGCTTTTGCCGTTTTTTTTTCTCAATATCTTATTCTATCTTTCTCGGTTCTGCCGTAAGAAAGTCGACGAATGCGAGTGAATTTAAGTTATTAATTAATCTTTTCTAGATGTCTTAGGATTTATTGTTAGTCATTTTAGAACTCACTGTGACAAACTTGGCTTTTCACTTGATGTAGTTGCACAAGACAAATATTTAAAATATTGCAAAACTCCAAAAGCGCTCAGAATTAAGCTGTTATAAAGGGCAGCACGCGAGTAATTACATTAATATCCCGTAGATTTATGGAACAACATAAAGCACCTCACTTTTTTATTAAAGAATAACAACTCAAACAGTGAGTCTTATTTGCGTGCTTCAATATGCTGATGATTTTTTCTTTGCTCATAAATCCCTTTCCCCTCCCCCTTTTTCTCTCTCGCATATTCGAGTACATTTACTTGTATAAAAGAAGCCTGATACGATTCATGGCAATCACACTGAAACATGAAGGTCTCCGTACCCACGATCGGATTCTCGGGAGCCCCTAAGGTTTGGTTTCGGTCTTTGTCTCCCATGATAACTCACTATTAAAGTTTTATACGTCCGGTTCTAGATTTCTCCCCGCTTTGATGTGTGTTTTTGAGTGTTTTTTTCTTCATCATTTTCTAAACTTACATGCGTATTTTTTTTTTTACTTACAGCACTTTATACACGCAGTCGTGTTCCTGGCGTTTCGACAAGACGGTTGCGCTAGAACAGAGCATGCGCACATGCTTGACACTTCCACAACATGAATATCTTTGCATGCACACGACCTGCAGCTGTGGCGTGGAAACGCACATCTTTGTAGGTTATAAATAACGGGTTTGTGTACACTCTTCGAAGCTGCCATGCGTATACAACCCCGCGGTGCATTCGGAAGACCTGTTTCTTTAACCAGTTATACCAGTTAGAAGGACGAGCGGTAGCACTCTCCGATGGTCATACGGAATAAATGTAAGTAAGCCGTTCACACGTTTGCCCAAGGGAGATTATACGGCCGTCGGGGCACGAGACTTTCATCGCTTTTCTCACTCATTGGTTGCGTTATGGTTGAATCAATTAAAGGACGACCAACGTTTGCTGGTGTTCTGGTTGCATCGCGGTGCAGTACACATTCAGAACCTTCTGAGAGTGTATACAACTAGCGGACACCGAAACCTCCAACTCGCACACTCGTGGTGTACGCTTCGCTCGCCCAATTTGGAAAAAAAAAGTATTTTTTAGTCGGAAAACGTCCGTGCTATGGGACACGTGGTACGTGGGTGCTCACTGTACAGCGAGTCAACCTTACATCGCAAGACGTTCGATTAAAGCCGCGGACAGACCGCGAATACATCAGACACTGTCTGGAGGTCTGAGGTGTGTTTCTTCTTTGTTTGTTGGTGTTGTCACATAGGTCCTACAAGAATTGTCTGCAGATTTGTCAAAAGCATACATATGTATGAAGGAAGCGTGCTTCGAACGTGCATAAGGTGTGTACGCAGACTACTTTGTCATTGTGTCTCCAGTGGACACCGTGTCTTTTGTTTGATGCGTGACTGTGGCTCTATGCGGAGGTGTCTGGACGGCCGTGTTTTCTCGATGCTTACCATCCACGTAGAGCTTGACGGTGTAGCTGTCGGAGCCGGCCGGATTGCGTACGGAGCAGGTGTAGTTGCCGATGTGCTCCCTGGCGATCTTGTCCACGACGAGGATGGACTTTCCTGGAAGCTGACGAAGCTCCCCAGCTTGTCCTCGGGTCGGATCTCCCGCCCGTTGTGGTACCAAGTGAAGGTCACCGGCAGGGACCCTCTCTTGAGCGAGCACATGAGGTCCACCTTTTCCCCCAGGTTCAGGTTCGAGTCCACGTACATCTTGTGCATCTCTGGAGCTTCTGCACGACGCCGAAAAAGAAAACGATTAGATATTGTTACAGAGAGCATAACGATTCATGTGCTACGCTCCGTTGTTTAAATAATATAATATGACCTTATTCGGACAAACGTCTTGGAGGAGGAAGCAAAAGGCGATTTAAATCGCCTGACTAGGCTCTACCCCCTGTACAGTTCAGCAGCTGAACATACAGTGAATCTGTATGTTCTGCTTCCGTGTACAATCTCATAATTAACTTTGAAACGACAGAAGCCACAAATCCAGCGACTCAAATGTGGCACCGAAACAATACACATGAAAAGATACAGTTGGACAGCACTCCTCTCAAAAAGAGCTGTCACGTGTTTTGCTTTGTCCATCGGATTGGCAAACGGGTGCCGCAGTGCTCGCCCGTTTGCCCTTTGTGTATAAGGAGTATTCACTGGGCGCCATATTTATGGGTGATGTCTAGAGCGCAAGCTCTGAATGAGCCCACATTAATAGGCTGCTAAGACCGGCATTCTTCATGGTGTGGATTGCACGTTGCAAAAGAACCGTGGAAGCTCGCCATCATCACGCGCTCAGCAGTCGCGCACACAGCTATGGCCGCCAGTGAATACTTCCTATAAGAACGACGATCGGTCATGAGATGTCAGCTGCAAAAAGGCGTACACCTTGCTCGCCATGAAACCGTATAGCCTCTGTCACACGGCTTATACATCATACAAAAGACAGTCTGACGGGCATCAGTCACCGCGATATCCGTCGGAGGCATGCGGTTTAGAGAGAAGCTCGTTTTAGCGAACGCCGTTTTACCGAATGCCTTTATAGAGAGCCTAGTTTAGAGAAAATGACGATAAGCCTCCTTTTAGCGAATTCGGCCACCGCGAAGCGGCATGTACAGGTAAATCAGGTGGGTTAACATTTTTGTAATGAGCCGCCGCAGACTGCCGCCGCGAAGCGGCTGGAGCGCAACAGGGGCATGGCTTAACACGCGCACCAGTGATACACGCGAGAAGTAGGAAAGACTTTTTTTAAAAAGCGTCCCCTTTTCGATAAACGGCGGTTTTCTAAACTGGAGGCTCTGCTTTTTCTAAACCGTGCTTCGATAAAACGTGCCTATTCTCTAAAACGTGCTTCAATGAAATGGCATTCGATCAACCGTAGTAAACCCATATCCGTGGCTAAAATGTCGCCTGCAAAGTTTTCATTGAACTCGTTGCCATGCGGCATTCGAAACACGGATCTCGTAGTGACTCGCGTTCTAATCTGTTTTGCAGACTATCTTTTGTATGATGTATACTCTGTGTGACACCGGCTTGTGGCTGTTGGAGCCCGGCACCAATCACACATCTCATTGGCTTAACTAATAAAAGGATGACCGATGATTGGTGCTCCGAATACTTGGGGTGTTCTATACACTCGGGGGCGGGGGGGGGGGGGAGAGATTCTCAGAGTGCTGAGTATTGTATTCAGTCGCTGATAGCTTAAGACACGAAGAGAGCGAAGTCTCCCGAGCGTATTTATATTGCTCGACAGCCAGTGACATTAAGGAAAGGGCCGATTAAGCATGCCGAAGATTGATTCACGAAGCAAAAAGCGTAATGTAATAAGCCACGCCCGACGTTCCTTTGTTGTCATTATTTTGACGCACATATTCTTTGACAACATAAAAAAGAAAACACGGCCTTGTTTAATGTGTTTACGCTTCTTGTTTTGTGAGTAATCCTTCGTCAACCCTATCGACTAATGCCATAAAATTCGATTGACTGTGGAGTGTTAATAAAATGCTTGGAACTTGCCACGACCCACCCAATTTAGATGGCTCCAGCAAGCAGGACATTACGAAGATTAAAAAAGAAAAAATCATGGTCAGAAACTTTGCCGTTTACCGGCTCCAGTTTGAAGGCGTTGCCATGCGAGGCTGCCTTTTCGCTGATTCCAGGCGTGTCGGGTGTCTCGGCGTCGCGTTGACGCCCCGATGCGAAAACAACATCGATTTCCTTTTTTCTCTTACCCGATAGCTGACCCCGGTAGCGAACACAAAGAAGCTAGGCCTCGGGCGCATCCGGCGAGACGTTTCGGCTGCCTGTGTCCGATCGATGCGAGAGGCGTCGCCTCCTATACATTTTAGATTCGGTCAGCTTTCTCCCCGTCCTCTTACTATTTTTCGGAACAACGTCTTTGATTCTCTTTTCAGCTTGACCATTGTATGGCATAACATGACCCCAGGGCGGCACCGAGAGATACCGAAACAGGAACAGGACCACGCCTCCGGATTCTAGCATTTGGAGATGGGATGCGCGGTTTGGTCGCAGATCTACGGTCGCCATCACTGAAAACAACTCCTGAACCGAAGCGAAATCATCTTTGGGATTCTAATTATTTTACACTGTTTTGTGAGGTTAGAAACACTATGTTACGTATAAAGCGAAAATTGGGAAATGCCTAAGTGCCCACAGTTCTTTTATAGCTGGAGAAATGGAATATGTCTTGATTCTGAAGCAAAACATTGCGATATGCCTGTGCGTGAGGGGCGGGAAGAGGGGCATGGGGTTACATCAATCTGAGAGCGGTACACGGGAGCAGACAGGTGTTCATTAGGTACTACTAAATGGTCCCTTCCTCGCTTTTGAATCTGGTAAAGAAAGGAAAACAAGAAAGCAACAGCTGACAGGTCTTGTCACTGCCACGACACAAACCAAGTGAGCATGAACCAGCTGCATTTTATGTGCACAGTTATTCTGAACGTCAGCTTTACAAAAAGAAGTGGCACTGACATGTCCGGTTACTTATGCCTCACTGCTTTAGAGCACTCTATATATTATCCGTCATACTCTGTCGCTCATACGCTTTACTATTTTCAACCGCTTTCATGCACCATCAACGTTACACTCCGTTGCTTGTTATAACACGTGCCCGCTTCTCGACACTTTGGAGAATGGGTTCATTCACATCGCCCTGCACGTTTGGCAGCGTCAAGCGAGCGGGGACTCACCCAACGCTGAGGAAATGCCGACGCAGCATCGCAGCAGAACCAGGAGCACAAAGACGCCGGCGGCCTTCGTCGTCATCCGTGTTGACACCACCACACCCATGACTCCACGACTTTAGAGCTGCTGCGTTGCTGTGGTTTCATCCAGCGATGATGAGTTTCCGGATTTGGCGCACTTCTCGCTTTTCCTTTTGATTTCCTTCCTTACTTCCCTGGAGGAAAAAAGATGATGCAGTCAATGCCTTGTTTTGGAAGCCGGCGAGCGTGCCTAGAGGGTAAGCGTGACTCACAGGAGCCGGAGGAGGGAGGGAGGGATGGATGCGGGAAGAACAGCCACAGCACGCCGGGTTCACCGGACTTCGATCGGCTTTGGCTCGGGCTTGCGGAAGGTGGGAAAGGAGAAAAATAAACCTAGCCAGCTGTGGGAAGGAGGAGGGGGCGAAGGGAACCCAACCGCGAGAGAGAGCGGGGAGGGGAAAAGCAGGTGGGAGAGGAGAACACTCTTCCCGAAAGGGGAGGCGAGGAGGTCGACCACGTGGGTTAGGGAGAGAGAGAGAGTGTTTGGAGGGGTGCTGTGCGGTGGTGACATCTCGTGCCGGCGGTGTGAGTTATGGTAGTGTGGGTGTGGTCGACGGTGCGAAGAGCAGGAAGAGAGATACGACCTGTGAATGGAGGCGTTAGTAATGCGGCGTTATTCTCCGTGGCTGTCCCTCATCTATACCCCGTTGTCTGGCCGAGGTTCGACAATTTATTTTCGGGAGAAAACGCCTTGATCGATTTGGTTGGTCGGAGTCAGTTCGTACCCGATAGCGATTTCACTTTCCGCCGTGGGCAGGTGAAACGTTGACGATTAATTGGAATGTTCAGAGTGACACCGAGGTTTCTTCTCATTTTTTCATACAAGATGTTCCATTTTAGATTTTACTGAAGTGCCAGAAATTATTAATCCGCCTGTTGTTATTGGCTTTTACAATTAAGCGTCACATTTTTTTCTTCAGTACAATGAAGACCCAACATAAGCCAAGTATTTTTTGCGCGGGACACGACTTTCTTTTAAAATTTAATTACGCACTGACATTTTTTTTTGAGAACACATTTTTGAGCAACTCATGTAGTTAACAGATCCCGAAGACTTACAACACCTGAAACATGAGGTATGTTTGTTGCCTGTTTTCCTTTTAAATCTTTTTTCCGTGTCGTTCCTGTCACCTGTCTCGCAGCGACGTTGAAAGGATGAACAGTTCTTTTCATGTGATCCGAAACGAAAGGACGCTCCTGTGTTTGCTCAACAAATCGGGTCCTAAGGATTCCACATTCTAGACAGTCCTGCGTTTCTTACGGTGCAGTAACAGCGCGCAGTGTTGTGATAAAAACAAAAGTATGCTGAATATTTTACTATTTCGCCTGCATGTAGACGCCGCTGGGATTTTTTTTTATAAATAAAATCTGTTTTGCTGATTGTTTATTCTCAGTATTACGAGTGTTATTTATTCTAGACGCCTTATGGCAAGGGCAAAATGTCATGTAACGTCCTAAAATACTGGCTGTGATCCTAGAATTTGTTGTGTTCATAGACAGTAGTTATAACTGGACCACAAAAGTGTTTTTTTCACTCGCCGGTCAGATATAAAAAAATCCCACATCTCCACTTTTTAATAATATTATCATTACGGTCATCACAAAACATCTACAACTGTGCCGTGTCTCAAATGGCTGTCATTGTAACGTTAGCTTTCAATCAAATGATTTGTCGGTTTAAATGCACGACCTTAACAAAATGACTCCCCGATAAAGATAATTTGACAAAACGATTCCCACTAGAAGCATGGTTCTGCTGCTGATTTTATTAAGCTTGGTAAAGCCCAGTCCGTGTGTAAAAGAAAATGGGCGCAGTACTGCCCCTGACTTTTAAAGATGGAACATTGATTGTTCTCCAAGAAAGTGGGACAAGAAAGTTTTTGACGCTGTCAATTAAAGTTAAAGAAAACGTAAATTTAAAACATTAGTGAGCTAAAAGTGAGCGTCTTCATCGTGTTTTGCATAGGACAAAAAAAAAAAGAACACTTTAGTTAGCAGCATTGAAGCTTGTTATGAAAAAGCCATTCAGTTTCGAAGCGGCGTCGGGCGCGTCGGCAGTCCTCACTTTGGGTTGTGCCGGGCTTCCGCTAGATGGCGACACCGAAGCTTCTCGCCGCGAAAATATGGAACACACCAATAGCCGCCTTCTGCGCGCGCAATAGCTCTCTTCTGAGAAATATCTGACGCCTTGCGCTCGTACACAATCCTGTGACTTGGCTTTTTTTTGCTTGGGGGATAATTGTTAAACAAATGTACAGAAAAACAACTAAACTCACGGTTTATTTCACGGACTTCGCAGATAATCGTGGTGGCGGAGTGTATAGACCTTTCCAAAAATTGCCTTCTGCGCGCTTCCATCTTTGTCTGCTGGGCTGTGGAGCGCCTTCTGAGGGTGCGCCGTTGCTCTGTTGTGCGGCATATCGGGCGCTGCGCATGCGTCCACAGCTCAGTGACTCAGCATTTTTTGCCCGTTCGCTTCGTTCGAGACTGCCGCTGGAAAGGTCAATCGTCTGTCGATAGGAGTCCCATCGAAAGTATATAGAAAGAGATATGCATTAGCTTCGCGACGAATTCAATCCCGGTTTGCACTACGTGTGTTCTCGAGGGATCCATAGATAAAGTTAAAGGGACCATGAAATTAATGTTTGGGCCGGGATACATAATTTTAGATTGGAATTTTACTTATCGCATATCGTTTAGTGGGCTAAAATACAACTAGTATACGAGGGTAGAAAGCCCGAAGCCTGCTTTGGGCCTTTAAAATAGTCAGCAGGCTAGAAACCCTGCTGACTTTTTCTTTACATTTTTTCCTCGAATTCCGGTGCCTTTCATTGTGATGCATTCGCGGTGCCTATGCTCGTCAGCCGAAGCCAGCTGACGCATTAGACACGAGCACTGCGTCACTCGGACGTAACCGGTCGTCAATGATTGATCAGTCGACGAATATTTGGATTCGCATTCGTGTCCCTTAATGATTGCCGTGAAAGCATTTATCGTCACTTACGAATGACATGTTTCACGGCGTGCTTAAAAAGCACGGTAGAAGCTTGAAGCCATTGCATCCGGCGAAATAATGCGTCACGACGACTTGATTTGGTAATTTCGCTTTTAAGCTGAGGAGAGAAAACTAAGCAGGAGAAAGTTTGAAAATTATTTTTTGCTCCATTTAACTGGAAGGCGCGTTGTTAACTGTGGCTCGTTGTACTGGCTATCCCCTACCCGAATTCGCCGTTACAAACACCGTGTAGTGTACACCGTATCAGGTTAA